>JZLH01S0275736.1:16000-57537 GCA_001188425.1 Eucidaris tribuloides
GTAGTGGAATCCATGTAACGGCAAAGGTCAGAGGTCAAAGAACTAGTCATGAAGGAACACTCAATTATACAATTGTTTCTTTTTTGTAATGGAAATTGAATGTTTTTATGCTGACATTGCACCAGCTCACATTATGACCTCCTGGAAGAGAATTTCATGTCTTTTTTGCCAGCTTTTAATGCCAGTGTATTGACTGCAGGTAGTTATTTTTAGTGAATCAAAAAACATTAAACAACCTAAGTGTTATAAAGATTTGCGTTGATGATTACATTTGGAATTTTTTAGAGAAAATAGTACTTTGTTGGAAGGTTATGCACATAGCTCCATAACAATCCAGTTTCTAACTAACACATCTGGAGTTTAGCCCTACCATCAAAGTGTTATCAGGGGATGGACAGCCTTCAGAGTGCTATCTAAAATTTAATATTTGTATAATATTGGATGCACTTGAGTGGTGTATCATATATATTGCATTCAGAGAGCATGCATATTGCATGAGTCAAAGACGAGTGCAATATTCATGCTGATGAATGCAATATCTACAATATACCATGAAATAAATCCAATATTATTATTGTTATATATACAATGTGGGAAATGTGCAAGAATAAATTGTATTTCTTTTGCAATTTTATTGCTAATGCACGTAAAGCTAGCTCTGTACTGACATTTCTTTACTTTACGTGCATTAGCAATAAAATTGCAAAAGAAATACAATTTATTCTTGCACATTTCCCACATTGTATATATAACAATAATAACTCTCTTCACACGCACTTCACAGGTAATATGCTAACAATATTGCATGTTGTCAAGCAAACCACAAGAAGGAAGTTTAATACAAAGTTTTATTGTATCGAAAAAATGGCTTGTATGTGTAATAATTATATTTACATGTACAGCATATATATTTTTCTTCTGCAATTCACTCCACATTCTAGTTTCTACTGACTATTATTGGACTGGAGTGCTGCTGTGTGGTACCACTGATTTTCTTGAAAAGATATACACAGAAACCAGACCCAGGTATAAAATGCATTCTCGTACTGTAAGGCTGGACCATGGTCTTAAACCACTGCTTCTTTGATTTTGATTTTGATTTTTTTTGTGGGCTAACGTACGGGGACATCAAGTTTGTGGAATGCAACCCCACCCCCTCTTATGCATGTTTCTTAAAGGTAAGATCCACCCTGACGTCAAGTTGGTTTTAATAAAAGCAGAACAATGAGAGTCATATTAATGAAAGTTTGGTGAAAATCCACCTAATTATAGTGGAGTTATGAGCTTTCAAAGTTTTAATTTTGTGACGTCACATACGAGCAGCTTCCCATATGTCATGTAATATTAATTCAATAAATTACCACTTTTTATTGGTTCGTGATAATTGAATATTTTTTTTTTTTTGCATAACAGCCATGTATGAAATAATGTTATAATTAGTATATGGATGCACAGGTAACCATCATTTCAATTTTCTGAGAAACTGGACACTGGTTTTTGGATAATTTATATTACACGACAATACTCGCATGTGACGTCATAAATTTAAAACTTTGAAAGTTCATAACTCTGTTATTCTTTGGTGGATTTCCGCCAAACTTTCATTAATATGTGTCTCTCATTGTTCGGCTTTGATTAAAACCAACTCGACGTCAGGGTGGACCTTGCCTTTAACTTCAAAGGCAACACCCAGATGATTTTAGATTTTTCTTGTTTGGTCCTATGGTACTTAACTCTTATTATGCCAATGTCATAGATCTACACCAAATAATACACATGAATTCCATAGAGGTTTAAATCCTCTGGCATGTTAAGAGTTAAATATAATGTGCCCAAAGTTAGAAAACCTATTGTGACTGGGAGGAGGAATCACTCCACTTTTATACTGTATACGCCATATAGTTCGTGTTCATATATTTTTGTGATTTTGCTTCAAGACGGGGAATTTGCGACAGTATATTTTCACACTTTTATTGCATTTGCATTCACTTTGTACAGAAATATCAGGAAGTGAAAATTTTTGCGTTCACTAAGTCGCAAAAATAAAACCACGGTCGCAAAATATTTAGTGTATACAATATTTCATAACAAATTACCTTAAAAAAGGATGATGACCTACCAGCATCTCATTAGAATGTGTGTCTTAGCTGCTCATTACATGTTTGAGTAAAACTCAAGGGATTTCGCTAATAAGTTTGATACATAATATATGCTGGTTCAACATACACACAGCAAATAATCAGAATTTGACTGATGGGCTTGGATTTGAACTGCCCATGTTTTGAAAACTTCAAAATAATGCAAAACAGGGATTTTCAATTAGCGAGAAAAAAAATGAAAAAAAGGGCAAACGTTGTATTTTATAATGGCATTGTTTAATATGAAATGTGAATGATCATTTATTTTATTTGTTTGTTTGATTACAGGTGTTACTGGTATTTCCTTCCTGTACGGCCTACTACTATTGGTCCACACAGATGACATTTTCTATTCTTTAGTCACTATCGGTCTTTACCCAATTTTTGGTGAGTTTTAACTTGAGAAACTGAATGTCAGTAGAAGACCAGCCTGTATGTCCTGTGACCAAAGTCTGGGAAGAAAGGTTTGAAAGTGGTTCTGGGTTCCCTAATAGATTTTGAACATCTTTGACCTGGGCTGGCCGCTTCAAAGCTCCGAGCATTTTAAAGTTCTTGTAGGGGTCAAAAATTAAATTTGACCCAGTCATGTCAACATGCATATCAAATTACTTGTCTATTCACTGGTGTTGCACGACTAAGTCGCCAAAAGTCAGAGTCGCGACTATCTTCAAGGAGTCATGACTCCGACTTTAGGAATGCAAGAGTCGACTCTCTGGATCACTGTGAAAACATCCATGACAATCAACATCGCAGTGTTTTCAGTTCATTGTTATATAAAATCATGGCCAGTTCAGTTCAAGTAGAGACATATATGTGGTATATATTCAGGTTGTTGAGCTGAAATCATTGAAGGAGGACACTGAACAGTCACTGTATAGGCTGTACTGTGATTCTTTTTACCTGTTGATCATGCCGACAGACCCAAACTCCAAGAGTCGTCAAATAGTCGTAGTCGCGACTTTTGATGGGCGACTAGTCGACTCCAAAAAATTGTGGAGTCGTGCAACACTACTATTCACAAGGATTCTAAAAATGTATACTTTGTTATGTATCCGACCTCAAATGAGGGCGATACAGCCCAAAATATCAAAGGGTCAATGCACTTTTATGCATTTTTAATGGAAAAACTGGATTCTTAACCTTGAAAATTAAAAATTGGTATGCTGCAATAAGTCTATGCAGCAATGTGCCTTACGTTATGATTGAATCATGACATTATTTTATGATGTAAATTTCAAGGTTAACATTAATTTCTTTCAGTTTGAAAAGTACATAGTAGAATTTCTCATGCAGGAAAACATATGATAAGACACCAATTTTATCAAAATTGGTCAAAGTATCATTTTGGCATGACGTGAAAATTTTGTAAAAGTGCATTGACCTTTTGACATTTTGGGTTGTAGCACCCTCATTTGAGGTCAGATACATAATTGAATATACATTTTTGGAATCCGTGTGAGAAGACAAGTAATTTGATATGCATATTGACACAATTTGAACAAATTTAATTTTCACCCCTGTATGAACTTTAATTGGCCCCTCCACAAAATGCCCAGAACTTTGAAGCAGCCTGCCCAGGTCAAAAATGTTCAAAATCCATCAGAGAACCTGGAAAAACTTCCAAACCTTTGTTCCCAAACTTTGGTCATGTCACATACAGACTGGTTCCCTACCAATGTAGACCAATGCGGTAAACAAGCCATATTGTGTCTTGAAATACATTGTAATTGAAACTGCAGTATATTTTGTGCCTCAGTTAGACAGTACCAGAAGCCAAGAAGCTCATCAGTGAAACAACATGTCACACATGATATGAAGTGCAAGTCAAGATTATTTCCACTATCTCTGAGAGAAATAAATGAATATTATAAGCACATGTGCAAGTGTACATATAAAGATACGGAGATGAACATAAACGACATGAAAATAGTACAGCGTGTCTCAAAAAAATTGTGCAAGTGAAAAGTGCCCTCTTCAGCAATTAGAAAATACTCTTGTGACATGATGGTTACATCTAAGACAAGAGCATAGTCTTAGCTTTCAAATACAATTAGTTCTGTTCAATTTGCTTGTGTTAATCTGAGATACATATATTTACACACGAAAGGGTAAAATCACAATTGTGCCACTTTTACTGCAATCCCTAGTAATAGTGGCACAATTGTGATTTCACCCTTATGTTGTTTAGATATTAAAACAAGCACATTGAACAGAACAAATGGCATTTGAAAGCTAAGACAATGCCCGTGACGTTGATATTAGTATCACACAATACACACAATGTCCACAGAGCTGTAATTTCTCTGGCATGTCAGGAGTTAAACACTAAAATTGCTTTTATTGTAATCCTTGATTGGGTGTGTCTTTCCTTTGATGTTAAAGGTACTGGCTAACATTTACCACAGTTAAAAAACTCTGAGCTACATGATTCCCCATGCTACCAGTGTCTTTGATAAGGTCTAAAGATGAAGCCCTGAAAAAACTGTATTTCAAAATGATTATTTAGAACTTTAAAAAAGTGAAAATTGTAAGTTGACCGGATTCACCTGCCCATTTCGCCCATAGACTTACTGTGTGTACACATACGCTATTAAAACTCGCCCTAAGTTTTAATTGTTTATTCATGCATAACTTGCCATTGGCAGTGTTACTTCCCAAACTTTGGTATTGTAGGGTGTTTATTTGTCTATTTGAACACTACTATGTAGCTCAGATATCAAAGTTTGACAATTTTTTTAAATTGAAGCTCCACAATGTTAGGCTATCACTTTAAAGGTAAATGGCATGATTGGGGGTAGTCCTCAACTTGGGCTGTAACTACTCTAGAATCAAGTAAACTATGCAAGGATTCTCCTGTGAAAATCCTGTAGTCAAACGTGACTCATTCTAAAATAACTTATGTCAATATCCCTCGTGGCCAGCAAACCTGCTGTGTGGCTCTCCATGGGTCTTATTTTTATTGTGCCCCGATAAAATTAACATACTAGTATGTTCATGCTTGATTCTCCTTAAGTAAACAAATTACAGACAAATCTTTCCAGCTGTGAGATCCACTCCAGCTAGTGTATAGTTGGTATATATTTGAACTCATTTGGTTCTTGAGGCATTTTCAAGTGTTCCCAATCATGTCACTAACCTTTAAGTTTTCAGAATATCATTGAAATCACCGCGGTATAATTTCTTTTTCATCTGTGTAGGTCCATGGTTTATAGGGGAGATCATGGATGACAACTATGGGATCGTCTGGCTGTATGGTGTGTTTGTGGACAGGACTTTTGTCAGGGATAAGTTTGCAATGTATTTCTTCATCCATGACGTAAGTATTGTGCTCTCATTTTAATGTTGGCTTTAACCCTTGCAGTGTCATGTGTTGTGGTGTCCGAGTGCCACATTGTTGTCTTGCCAATTCTCCCTATCGCATATAGCTCTCCGAATCTGAACGCATGTGGCGCTCTAATTTTTTTACCCTTTGTTCTCGGGAAATAAACTTCCGGTGAAAGCAAGCGCGATACACATCGAGCGCTAAAGTACTCGTAGATCGTGTTAAAATCTTATAATCTCGCGAATAATATTTTTTTCAAGTCCTTCGTCCATATAACAACCTTTCTATTAAGGTCATGAACGGAGCTATCGGCCTTCCTCACACACCGGCCTTCGCGGTCCGACTCGGGGTGCGCGTGGTCGCATTCCTCTATCACGGGGTAAAACATTCGCGGCTTTCTTGGCGAGGGTTTTGAGTTCATTCCTTCATTTACCAGTTGTAGGAGCATTTCTTTCACTAAGAAAGTCATTTAATCGCAAAACAGACATTCATCAAAATTGTTCATCAGGTCAATCCAACTATGAGGTATTAAGATTACGAATTTGATGAGGTTCGAAATGACACGTTTTGTGCGTTTGACTGTACGATTTACCGGAACCGGAAGTATGTATCCCAAGAGCGATCGATCAGATATCGGTATCGCGAGGTGATATCGTTTAATATCGGCTATATGCGATAGGGAGAATTGAATCATGGTGGTAGATAATTGTATTAATGACACACAGGAGCGGAGATTTCATGTGACAGGTGGGGGGGACGAAAACACTTGAAGGCGAAATAGAAATACCCTCACACGAGGGAAAAATACCCCAAGGACACACATATGTTGTTACAAAGTGAAAATTGTGACTTTAAAATCCTCGTCACCCCCATTTTTAAGGTTTAATTTCATCACCTTCATCCTTTGCATAGGTTTGCGGATTACAAAAATCTATAAAAATATTAACAAAATTGAAAAAAATGTATTAAATTCTAAAAATCGAGGGGGGGGGACTATCTTCCCAAAAAAATCAAGGGGGGGGGGGGGAGACGCATTTCCCCACGTCCCCCTCCCCCGGATCGCCACCAATGATTACACATCAAGGTTTAGTCATTTATTCTTCATGCATATGCATACTAGTTTGCAGATTACACAAGGTTGAATAGAATGTGTTTATCAAACATAAATAGAATCAAAACAACTTCAAACAAAACCAACATGATGACTGAAAAATAAATGCTACAATTACGCTACTAGTTTGTGAATATCACAACTACTACTATACTAGTTTCTGGCACTAAAAAAAATACATATTATATTTTCACCAATTTTACAAAAATGTAAAACCTACATGTACATCTATATAAGTGAATAGCCAATACTTAACAAAGGGTTAAAAGCTGTGTTTTTGATTTTGCACATCTTAAAATGAGTTCATCGTGCAAATACCTAAATCATTCATGTTGTGAAAAATGACATCATCTTCACCTCTCACAAAGTATTGGGGCTGAAAAGTCAGTTGTAGTGAAAATCAAACCTGTTAAAATTTGAATTCAAGATGTAGTCAGGACAAATCAAGACTATAATCTGTAAAGATAAGAGTTCGGGATTTGCATGCCAGAAAACGGCAAAATTGATGAAATCAGCTCAAATCGTTTACAATGTGAAGAGTAGTATAAGTAAACACCTGTCATAGAACCGTTGGGTAGAATAAGTAGTTTTGTTGAAAATCTGGAAGGTTAAATTTCAAAATTTTCAAAATTGTCTGATCAGCAGCTAGCCGAAGGTCATGCAGAGTTCAAGCGTCAACACCATGATAACAGTGCACATACTCACCCACTGCCTGTCAGCTGGTCATGTGTACCGTGTTCTGCAATTGAGCAAAATTGAAACTCAAGGAAAGAACAATATTCTGGTAGCATATCGTTATTAGTTTTTCTCGTAAAACAATAAGTTCGTGACGTACGGATCTCAAACTTTCAACATACCATTTATAAGTACGTTACTACTGATGGACTTGCAAATCCTGAAATCTATCTTTAAATTGCAGTAATATTTTCATGTAAAGAAAGTGAAATTTATTGATAAATCACAAAGCCTGTACTAATTCAAACTTGTATGATTTCTGTATAATTGTTTTGTGTTTGTTTTCCCAGCTGGTGTTATTTCATGTCCCTCTCACGCTTTTTTGCATCATTCACCTATCGAGGGCACACTCTCGAGCGATAGCCGGCCGGACCAACCAACCGGACAACCAGACGCGAAGTGGACAGAGGGTCTTAGACCTTGCCCTGGTCATCGTTAGTCTGTTTCTGCTGCAATCGGCTATCAGCCGAGCGCTTTGCACCAACACCTCCATGCATCGATGGTACGGCAAAGTGGCGTTGATATTATCACCAAAGTACACATGGACGTTCTGCCTAGCTGTGTATGCGTGTTGCAGGTCGGTGTATATTGGCCATAGTGGCGGTCGGCAGAAGTGGTCGCAGTCACCTGAATCGTGATGCAAATTTTTACAGGTGGTAGTTTGTTGGAAAACTTTATGGATAACATTCCGTCATTGTAATGAAATCTATTCTTAGTACAGGCAAATCCCGTTAAAATGAGGAAGTCGGGACCCATATGTGATATATTTTTTTCGCTATTGCCAATTGCTCATTACAAAAGTACCTGATAAAAACATACAAAAATGTATGCATATGGGACTACGTATAAAGTAACAAGATTTCTACCGCTACTGCAGTTATGTTTTTATGTTTTTGCAATCTTATCAACCTGAATTGACTGACTAAATAAGTCACTCAACTGTCTAACAGCGGAGCTGAAAATGTAAATGAATGATGCTTTCACAATCTCTGTTTACCGATAATGAGGCAACAGGTGAGAGGGGAAACGTCCCAGTTTATTGATGTGCTAGCTGGCATGGACGCACTGCAGTGCAGTGTTGTGGTAAGTTTGACATGTATTGATCAGTGTCTTGCCAAACAGCATAAAACATCGCTTGCGCTGCATTTCCTCGTTAACCGACGTAAGCTGAGGTAGGTGCTCGCTATAACAGGGTCAATTTCATTTGTTTTTCGTTATTTCAAGCCTGCGCAGTTACCTCGCTTCAGCCGAAATTTGCTATACCCGATCTTTTTACATGAGGAACATAATACACTGAAGTGTATAGAAGAAAAATTGGGATTCAAGAAATGTCCTTCCTATACCCATGCTCATTATAATGGGGTTTGCTTGTATATTTTGGCAATATTTTGAAGTAACAAATTCCAAGTACCGGTACAGCTGATTTTTAAACTATTTTCTAAGAATTGGGACTTACATTAAGTGCCATACTTAACTGATTGCATGCAGGTTATAAATTGTAATTGATCATGTAACAGGGTTTTGCATTTAAACTTGTTTCATAGCCTTGTTTCCAATTTAAAGGCAGATGTCATTACCATATTTGGGTTTTAAAATTACTCACAATAAATGACTGATATGGGTTACGTATGAGTTACAAATAGTATATGGGAAAATGAAGTTTGAAGGTGCACATGACATGAATTCATATGAGAATTAATCTTACAGTATATTTAGTTATGCAGTATTATGCAGGAAACTGCAGGATTATACCAAAGTAAAGCGAATGACCTGAATGTGAGTTTTAAACTTGCTGCTACTTGAACTTTACAAAGATGATGAACAAATTGCTGCCATATTGGTAGGCAGTGGAATGTGATCACTATGTGTGTTTGTATCAATATGCATTCATAATCTATTTGCCTAAGGTCTTATTCAAATAGTCATGAACACGTTTCTTTATATTTTTTTTTTACATGTCACTGTAGCTGTATGGATGTGTTTGATAATGTTTACTTTTACTCTATAAATTTGGTTGATATGACAAAGTTTCTTTGAATCTTTCAAGAAGCAGAGCATTGTCTCTTCAACATCAGTAAAATCAGAAAACTTGGCGGAAATTATTTTGAGTTTATCATGCATTTTTTGTGATTTCTCAAACAAATTGACACTTTCCAAGTGCCATTCATCAGGCATTAATTCTACATGAGCTCTATCAAACAAGCACTTCAAAAGAAACATTGATTTGTCGCTATTCATCAATACTATTCATCTTTAAGCTTCCAGATAGTTAATGACATTCTCTATAATTAGATTTATTCAATTTTGTCATATGTCAGAATTTAGATTAGCAGTAATGATTCTTGCCTTCTGTGTTATATTAGATTATGATCTGTGTTTTGTAAAAGTTACAAATACTTTTACCTTTAATTTATTTTCTCTATTTAATTTCATTATTATTTCATATTCATACATTTTGATAGATAAATTTGATAATATGGCATATATAAATTGTATACATTAAACAATTTGAATTGAGCAACTCTGAAGTCTCTGATAGGGTACATGTATAATGATTGTGGTGCTGAGGCTTTTAGCACTGGAGACCAACTCCTTTTCTCCCGATTTTGTTTGTAGGTTGGCATGGTAATTAATTTCATTATTATTTCATATTCATACATTTTGATAGATAAATCTAATAATATGGCAAATAAAAATTTTATATATCTAACAATTTGAAGTGAGCAACTCGGAAGTCCTTGATAGGGTATAATGATTGTGGTGCTGAGGCTTTTAGCACTGGAGACCAACTCCTTTTGTCCCGATGTTGTTTGTAGGTTGGCAAGGTAGAGAAGAGAGAGAACGCTTTTAGATTAACGCCATGTAGTACGTGGTAGCTCTAAAAAGAGCTGATTAATGTTCAATTGACTTGCTTTTGTGGTACACCAGTAGAAATTGTTAATAATTGTCTTTTTTGGCAAGTACCACAAATTTAAATTAACACTACATGTGGAAAGGGGGAAGGTGTTTCACGATTGAGTTCAGGATTTGCACGTCCATCACTTCCTTTCATTATCATTGCCAAACGGTAGTTAAGTGCTTCCAGTTCATACAACTTCATAATACTTAAGTAAGAAAAAAAAAGTGATACCACCGTGACCATTGAATTTATTCCAAATGAAATTATAGGGTGCTGAAAAAGAATGTCTATTTTTGATGTGCCAAACTACAATGTACTGGTGCAAGTCTTTTGAAAGTGCTTCTGAAGTGAGTATACTATCAGTGATAAATTAAGGTGTGATTTGCAATAGGATACAATTCATAGTGATAGCAATATGATAAAATTTGTGGTGTTAGCAATAGGATAAATTATTTTGCTGGAGTGTTGTTTTTATTTGGGGGAGGGTGGTGTTGATTTTGATTCTGTACAATTTTTTTGTTAACCCATTGCCTCCGAGATTCTGTAATTCCCATTGAGTTTATACATGGCACATCAGGGTCCCATAGTCAACAGGTTAAGGCAGTTTGCATGGATCTGCTAATATGGATATGTCTTCTTTGCACTAAAAATTCATAGGTATTTAAAGATAAATTGGAGTACTGGTCGATGATTGAAAATCTTCCATCAGAGGTCCCGATTTTCTTGGTTTCCAGGTGAAAACCAAGTGTCCTGTACCCAAGTATCATTTTCAGAATAATAAATATTGATAAGATGGTTTTAAAGCATTTTTTTCCCAAATTATATTGTTGTTCAATTACCCAATTTAATCTTTCTCCAAGATTTTAGTTATTTGAATGGTGTGTACCCCTCACTCTATTTTGTGTGTGTGTTATGGAACCAGATTAAAATGTGTTTAACTCAGAAGCATACAAGTTAAAAAACTGATGATAAATTCAACTCTGTTTAACATTATTTAATTTATAAATACAATTATGTATTAATTACAAATAAGATAAATGACAGTACTGATTATACATATGCAAAAGTGCATTGTACAAATTTGATGATGTGTCTGAATTCTTACCTTTATTATATTGACGTAATTATTGATTTATGAAGATAAATTTTATCTCAAATATACTGATAAATGAATGAGTTTTGTGTCTGGGAGTTTTCTTTCTTACGCATGCACAACTTGTCCTGCATGTTATAAACACTTGCTTGAACGATCTAAAATTTGGTACCCATTCATTGGTTAACCCATCGCTGGAGTAAGCATTGATAAACACCTTAAAATAAGTTCTGCAACTCTAGTTTGAGCGTTGATATCTCTCTTAGTATTAACCCTTTAGCCACTGAAGACTCTGTAGATAATGGCTTATGGTTCCCTGGAAGGTACAGCAATATTGCCCTCAACGGTGCACAAAAGACGGGCGTACAATGTATACTCGAGCGCAATTTACGAACGGCGGTTTCGGGCAGTTTAGGGAGTAATAAGACGGGCGGTTTTGGGCGTTTCAGTGAACTACGGGTGTACAATGTATACTCGAGCGCAATTTACGAACGGGCGGTTCAGGTGCTAAAGGGATAAAGTATACTTCTTGATATTGGTATCATTGAAAATCCTGTTTGTTTCCCTTTACAATGATACCTCATTTACCTTGATTATTATGGGTTAATGGAATATGCAAGACATTTAAATAAGGGCCGAAGTCAAAAGTGAAATGCATTGTTATCAGCACCAGTTCAGCATACATGTGTATGGAGAGTGAATTGTGTTTAATGATGTTATGGTTTTTAATGAAATGTCATGTGTTTTCACATTTTGTTTTGAATATGGAATGAGATTTAAGTGGGTAATTGTAAAATTATTATTGTGTTTGAATTTCATTAGTATTCTGGCAATTTTGCAATGTCCCCTCCAGCGATCAACACATGCCACTTCAATAAAAACCATCACAAGATCATTAAACACAATTCACTCTCCATATAAATGCATGCCCAACTGGTGTGCAATTTTGCAGCTTTTCACTTTTGACTTTGCCTCTTATTAAAATGTCTTGCACATTCCATGAATCCATAATCATAGCAAATGAAGTATCATCGTACAGGGAAATAAACAGGCTTTTCAATGATACCAATATCAAGAAGTGTAATATAATAAAATATAATACCAAGAGAGATATCAATGCTCAAAGTTGAGTTGCAGAACTGTTTTTGAGGGGTTTATTCAGTCAGTGGCATAAGTCAGGGGATGATTGTGGTCAGTTGTGGAGATTGCCTGCTATCCGAAAAAGACACACACATATGTACGCAAATAACAAGGAGAATGGTGTATTATTTTGCACATAGAAATATGCAATACATATGAGCATGCACGCACATACACACACATTCCAGCAAGAATACAATAACCCACTTGTGTTGTCTATTGCTTAGGGCTGGAGTTAGCATGAATCCCACAGGGTTGAGGAGCAAGCAAGCAGTTACCCTCACCCCCACCCCCACCCCCACCCCCACCCCCACCCCAGATTTACTTCCCTGTATTTGGAACTTCTCACTGATCAAAACTCATGCCACATAACATCTTGCTTGTGCACTGTACAAAACAGGAGCACATATCACATCCCTCATACTCTCACAAAACCTCACCACCGCAAACTCACAAAGTGTCATGATAGTGTTAAAGATTGTGTTTTATGATTTGCACACCCAACTGTTTTTGCTTGAGAAGTTGAGATTATCCAACTAATGACAGGTACATACAACTATGGTTGTCAAAATTTGGGATTCATATGTTATGACTTTTTTTTATGTATACAAACAATAAATCATTTGAAATTGTGCTGTTGATCAACTTAAATTCTGTAATGGAAGTCCAGGTTTCAGACACTGGAGGCAACTTTCATCGTCAAAATCTGATTTTTCGGACCCAAGGCTTTTGTGAGAGGTGAAAATATATGTGAATCTGATGTCAGCATATTTTGCTTGATAAGCTTCTTCTTCTCTTCTTGCGTATGAGGCAATCTGCTAAACTACATCACGAAGTTGCCGGATCCAGTTCATGGTGGCAAAGCTTGGATTGGTGAGGTCAATGGTAGGGCCCCCAGGTGGACCAAGCATGGTGCATTCGGACATGATGTGCTCCGACGTCTGTTGAGGAGCACCACACAGGCATGCTGGTGAAGGTCGGAGGCCCCAGTTGTACATGCTGGCGTTGAAACGGCCGACTTGATAAGCTCATACTGGGGTGTGCAAATCATAAAATACAGTCTAAAGAAATACTATTCGGCTGGATAATCTAAATATCTGTGAACATGTATTTATTTTCAAAAATGCATCCAGAAACATCCAAAATAGAAAAACAAAAAGAACTGAAGTGGAAGGCACATATATTTAAAATGATATTTGGACGTAGCTGAATGAGAAAGTTGATATTGTAATGCTGACAGACAGAAAATGCATGTTTTTGTAGTTGCTATGAAATTAATCAATTTATGTAAATTCAATTAACATCCAGCAGCCTTGAATAATTTTGGATGGGGGGGGGGGCAAAAATGTTGGAATGTTTGGCACACTCTGTGCACAAACTTGCAATATAAATTTTATGCACGAAGCTCGCAGCAAAAAGAAAATTATGTAAATTTAGCCAAATTTTTCTGAAAAGTTTAATGGTTTTGTAGTGAATTTAACCCATTAGAGACGATTTGATTTCGTTATAGCACGCATTTTCCATAGACCCCAACACAAATTAACTCGTACTTAGTCTCCAGTGGGTTAAACAGAATTTCGCATTACGTTTTATAAATCGTTCAAATAGTCAAAATTATTGGAGGACAAAAAGATATGTTTGCCCCCCCCCCCAACTCTTTTCATTGGGGTCAGCTGCTCAGAGCAGATTATGTTTGACAAATTTTGGACTATGATATGTCCACTGAATTCTACAAGTACATCCTAAAACAGTGGGAACAATTGCATTTCTGTAAAAATCAGTCACTCAAACTTTTATCAGTCACATTTATCTGCAATGTTCATAGATATTAGGAAGAAAGACCCTACATAGTAGAGGAACAATGTTAAGATTCCGTGACACTTTCACGGGGACAAAGGTTTGAAGGTGGTTTTGGATTGTCTGAAAGGTACTAAGCAAATTTGGCTAAGGTAACCCTCTTCAAAATATCGGCAATTTTGGGCAGGGGTCAAAATGGGTTCTACAGGGGTCAAAGTTGAAAAAAGGTCTAATCGATTTGAATCATAGATCAAATTACTTGTCATGTCAAGCAGAATCTAAAAAGGTATAGTTTGTCATATCTGTGATCACCGTTACGTCTCTATGACCAAAAATGTGGAAAGGTCAACGTAATTAGGGCAAAGTTCAAATTCTTAAATAGCCAGTTTGACTGATTTTAATTCTAATATATGTTTTCTGGCATGACTAATTCAACTAAAGTACTGTCTTAAATCCAAATGGTCGGTCATAAATCTTCAAATTTAAAAATCATGCATATGTACTTTAACATAGGCTTATACAGCATCTTTATGTGCATGCAATTCTATGTATCTTATCTTAGAACTTGATTTTGAAATTTGAAGTTTAAGATTACCTTTTTGGTTGGTTTAAGTTCCTTAGATGAATTAGTCATGCCAGAAAACATGTATTTCAATATTAAAATCAATGAAATTGGGTGATTTGAGGATTTGAACTTTGCCTTAGTTGCGTTGACCTTTCCACATTTTTGGTCATAGAGACTTTACGGTTGGTCACAGATAGAGCAAACTATACCTTTTTAGATTCTGCTTGACATGACAAGTAATTTGATCTATGATTCGAACCGATTAGACAATTTTTCAACTTTGACCCCTGTAGAACCCATTTTGACCCCTGCCAAAAATTGCCGACATTTTGAAGAGGGTTACCCAAGCCAAATTTGTTTAGTACCTAGCAGACAATCCAAAACCACCTTCAAACCTTTGTCCCCGTGAGAGTGTCACGGAACCTTAACATTGTTCTTCTACTATACAAGTTGTGAGCTACATGAAAAGCTAAATATGCTAATCTCAGAAACAATTGGAGAATGGTAACTGCCTTTCACTGGACAAGTACTGGAGAAGGATAACTAAACTTGCAGATGCTACTTACGGCAGAGATTCCAAAGGTCCCCTGCCATAACTTAAAGGGTACCAACACCCTGAAAATCAAATTTGTATACAGCTAGAATACACAGCAAATAACCACTATTCAGTTGTCATAGCTCGTGAAATGATAATATTTTGATAATAATCTCCATAACATTTGGGATCTCAGTTCCGCGCGTTCAGTCTCAGTTCCGTAAACGCCGGTTATATGCGTGCGCGTTCTGGCTATACGCGTACGTTTTTACAAAAACTATCGGAGTTCAGGATCGATCAGACCGATCATCGTACGTAGCATGCACTGTGTGTACGCACTACTTATACACCGCACCGTGTCGCGTTCCTGATCGAAAAACGTTGCAAAGTTTCAGTCAGTCTATCTCAAACAAAAAAGTTGCAAAGTGTGAGACGTGTCGGTCGCAAACAGTGACCGTTTCAAGGGTCGAGACTCCGCCGAAAGTGCGAACGCAATTGATTGTCAGTCGGCTCGCTTGAGAAATTCGCGTGAGCTTGCACACACACACACACATACACACACACACACACACACACACACACACACACACACACACACACACACACACACATACGCACACACATACACATACACACACACACACACACAAGCAAACATCTGACATTTATGCATCATATAGAGCGGAATATTATCACTGACAATTCATTTCCAATTGTAAAAGCAAGTACCCGAAATTCGTTTTAGTATCATATGAATCCGAATAGGCCTATACCCATAATTTATTTGCGATCGGGAAACAACTACACCCGACATTTCTGTTTGGCGTAATGTGGAGCTGAATATAATTGATGTGCGCCATTTTTCTTCGATATATTAACGGGTTTTTTTAACTGGCCAGGTCGGCCCAGTAAAATTGACCGACAGTGATTTTTACAGGTCCCCGGGCCCGGACCGTCGTACCTGCGCTACTCGAGCCAAACGGCAATACTGTTATCGATCAAGACGTTTGACAGAAAAAAACATCGATATTTTGATCGATCCATTGATAGTATCGGGTGATCGACTAGGCTTTGCCAAGTCGTTTTTTTACTTTATTTGTGGTTTGAAATTCACACTAAAACCTCAATAAATAAAAAACGGAGTGATCATAAATGCTAATATTTTGCAGAGGGCATGACACAAATACATTTTACATGTATAGCAAATAAATTACTCAGGGTGTTGGTACCCTTTAAGCTGTTAGCTAACCGAGAAGTTACATTAGATGCTGCATAATGGGGGGGGGGGGGGTTGGGGAGAGACACCCTGAAACCTAACTAGGGACAAAATGGGATGAAAATTTGAAAAATAGGGCTAATCCTAAATATCCTATGCATTTCAATGAACAAATATTTGCAAAAAATCCCAAACGTGCATAAACCATGTTTTCATGTTTTTTCTTTTGCCCCAAATACGGATTGTCCCTAGAAATTACGGACGGGGGGGGAGTAATTGTCAGGCAAGTAGTTCATGCAGTTAGACAGTCAACAGATTTGACAGCTCTCCGTGAATGATACATAGCATATACAGTACGAATTCTGTCCTTCCGCCCCAAAGTTTGAAGCTCTTGCTCTTGACCATTTAAAATGCAGGGGACGTAACGTACACAGTTTGCGCACTGATCCTCACATCTTTAGACACATTTCTGGCCAGCAGAAGATGCAGCAGATACATAGATGTTTAAAGGTACACTGTCAAGACGGAATTAAATAAATGCTCTCTTTTAACTCATCCATAAAAATGGGGGCATAATGTTTCCAACAATTAAATATCATTATCCTTGGTTGTGCAGTTAAATCAAGCATAATTTTCCGCTCCCGCTCATCCATCACCGGACACCAACATGTGAACGTTCTTCTCGGCGTTGATCATGTGTGAGTTCCTTTGCACGCCCACCACCGAACTCAGCCTCTGTGAGTCGTACTTGGTGTAGAGGACGCTGCAGGTGTGCTCTCTGGCACCCTCTTCAGTCGGGTCCTCCAGCATGTTGCAGAGTTCGCTGTAGAAGTTGGGGTAGGTCGGCAGCTGGTAGAACACGATGTGGCGGATCCCACGGATCTTGTACCTGTTTGTGGCAGACAGAAAACACAGTGAGCAGGTATCGAGCTGTTGATGTTATGGCCTACAAGTGTAATACTGAATAAACATACATGACCGATTTCTGCTCCTTAATCTATCTAATAGACAGAGATTGATAGAGACATTGTGTGAGCCATTTCGTATTTATCATGATTATATAAACTCACTGTAATTTACACATAGATGTCACAATATTACTGATGTATTGAAAAAAACCCAGATTTCTAAACAACACTGTTCACTTCTCCAGAGGTTCCACTGCATACTTTATCAGGACAATATTACCACAAAACCTATTCATGAAGCATCAACATCTCTCTTCTACTCATTCTAATGTTTTACATCATTCCAATTCAGCAAACCCTCTTAACCCCTTGGGCTCGATGCTATACCGCACTGTTGTTCATTGAGAGATGACGAGATTTGCACGTGTTTGACTTTGAATTGAATATAAACCCATGTTTTCTTATAAAATTCTTTACAGAATATTTATTTTCTTACTTTATACTGGTCAAAAATGTGTAATTTGGGGGACAAACGCATTAAGCAATACAAATCTCCAGTTTATCCAGTTTTTGACCAAAGGTTTTGTCATATTTTCTGGGCTTCTGTAGAAGCCCGTCGTCCCCAAGGGGTTAAATATTACACACACAACACATGGTTGCAGTTATTAAGTTCAGGTGGGAAAGGGCCGGGGGGGGGGGGGGCGGGGGAGCGTGGCCCACTGTATTGTATTGTCTTACCTTCTGAAGAAATGAAACCTCTCTGTCAGTAGTAAGAAGTGCCTTGCTCCTTGCATCATGTACAGTCTAGCCCTTGAGATGTTGGACTGACTAGTGTATCTGAGTGAACAAACAGAATTATTCAATAAATGAAGACAATAACTCCCAATGCATCCCTCTTTAATCCGCTGAAAACTAAGAACAAGATAACTCAGGCTGGGGTCTATGGAGAATGCATATATGATGTTAAATTGAAATCAAATCATCTTGAACAAGTTAAAGGGATGTGCCGCTTGTAATCCATGTCTGTTCAATACCATCCGCTTGCCCCCATTGCAAGGCCGTGCTCAACACTGAACTCTATACTACGTAGTGTAGAGTTCAGTGGTGCGTAACTACAATTGTGGAGCTGCGAACAGAATTGCCGTTGAGGGTAGGGCCGTTGCCAGTTGGGTTCAGTTCGCCTTTGTTCGGGTGAATGCGTGCTGCATAGGGAATTGTGCGCTCTTTTTCCGAAAGTATACAACATTCCTGAATATTACCCAAGCCAGGCCACCTCCAATACATCACAATATGTGACTTTTCAGTCGCTTTAAACACCTTGCACCCACACGCAAGAAGCTGTGTTTTAATCGGATCTACCACAAATGCTATGCTTCATCATAGATGGTGGTCTTTCCCACAATTTGTGCATGTGCAAGTCAGACAGTTTATCACTGTTTTTTCTGGCTAGCAAAGGTAATGCATGGTAATGAAATGCATGCGTTTCTTTTTTGCTTTGCTGTTTACATACAGAAATCTTCCATGGATCGTTGCTTATTCTATAAGATCTTGCAATATATTCCACATGAAATACAAAACAAGTGTGTTTTGTGTAAAATTTACGATATCACCATGAAAATAATCATAGATGAGATACTGTATACGCTGAATATTTCGCGGTGGTTTTATTTTTGCAAATTTCGCGAATTACTGAATGCGAACATTTTCACTCCCCAACATTTTTGTACAAAGTGATGCAAATACAATAAAGTCACGAAAATATACTCTCGCGAATTCCCCGTCTTGAAACAAAATCGCAAAAATATATGGACACGAAATATGTGGCATATACAGTAGTTAATCTGTGTACAGAAACATACTGCCACTTGAGCTCCATAAGTGGCAAATCAGTATACTTTCCTATTCTACACTGGTCATTCAAGTTTTTTTTTTTTTTTGCTTTGCTTAACTATCACTGTTGTAGTACTGTTGCATAGGTAAAGATTTTGGAACTTTTGACAAAAATGGGGCTAAAACACTTGAGTGGGCTATAATTAAAGTTTATATCATTTTATTTGATTCACAGCTGGATGTTCTGGATATTTATATGATAATAGAACTCATACACATATGTGTACATATGTTTTTTAACAAATAGGAAAACTTTGAAACAAACACAAAGTTAGGACAAGTTGTGATGAATACTTTCAATGACACTTGGAAGAAATGGTTCTTTTTCTTATTACTACTTACTCGCAAATTTGGGCAAAGTTGATCTCCTGCTTGCGGAAGTAGTTGCGTACTCTGACGAAATCAAAGTAGGATGGAATGTAGATCATGGTACCTGACATCAGTGTCTCACGATACTGGGGAAGAATCTGTTGTAGAATAATGAACAAAGTTGAATAAAGTAAATGAAAAGTGTAACAGTTTGAGGACTACCATACATATTGAAAATCAGATACATGTTACTCCACTGGAGTGCAGTCTTATGCTCTTTAGTTTTAGTCGGAAGAGTATAAGAATATTTTCAGCCACAAGGGGATGCTGTGGCAGTTCAGTTCAGTTCAGTTCGGTTTTATTTTCTCAATCATTGAATAACAAGTACAAGCATAAAAATAATCACAACATAAAAAGTACACAAGAGTTTGATTAAAGAAAATAAGGAGACTACAAAAAGATTGAAAAAACCTGTGGGCCGTAGTCCCCAGCTATACATATTAACACAATTACACAGTGTACTGGTACTTAAAACTACTTCAAATACAAAATGCATAAATTATCTCACACACAACTATCACACCACACGCCCTACATTAATACACAAACACAATGGGGGGGGGGGGGGTATAACATTACTGGAAATATTAAATTAAGAGTTTATCTGAGTATGACTTAATTAACAATGTTTTCAATTTAGCTTTGAATGATGTAATAGTACTACATGTTCTTAAATCTTTTAGAATATCATTCCAGACCCGTGGACCTCTGTGGCGAACAGAAATAAGTAATGACTGGGTTTGAACCTTGGGATAATGAAATTTATCATTTGAGCGAGTGTTATGTGCATGAATAGATTTGTTGACAGGAAACATTTTAGAGATATTAATGGGAACAATATTATGACCTGTACGAAACATTAACGTTGCTGTTTGAAATTTATGTATATCATAGATATTTAATGCGTTTAAACGAAAGAATAAGGGACGTGAATGAGTTCGGTATGGGGAATGTGTGATTATTCTCAGTACTTTCTTTTGCAATTTATGAAAGGGTTCCAATTTGGTTATTCCAACACTCGCCCAAATGATATTACAATATTGTAGAGACGGCAAGATAAGGCAATTATACATCATGAAAAGCTCTTTCTCAGGCAAAATTGAACATAATTTGCAAACAATACCAATATTTTTTGAGATTTTGTTAATAATAGATATACGGTAATTATTGAAGGATAATGCATCGTCTAATATAATACCAAGAAAATTGACTGTTGAGGAAATAGTTAAACATGTTTTGTCCATATAACTTTTGACATCAGTAATATTGCATTTTATGTTTTCCTTATGTATTATGTACTAAAGTACATAATAGATGTTTTCTCAAAATTAATTATTAATTCATTAACATTAAACCAACTTGTAACTTTTACTAATTCTTCATTTGTCTTTCTAATAAGTACATCGAAATCACTATGACAGGTAACAATATTCGAGTCATCAGCAAAGAGAACAAAATGGCAAAAAGATGAAACACAACAAAGATCATTAATGTAAATCAAAAACAAGAGTGGTCCCAGTATGGAGCCCTGGGGGACTCCATACTGGACCCTCGTATATTCAGAAATGGAATTACGAGGGCATAGTGGCATAGTGGTTAAGACCTTGGGTTTTCATGTATGAGATCCCTGGTTCAAATCCATGTCATTGAGGTTTGAGGTTTGGGGGTTGGGGGAGGGTTGGGGAGTGGGGGGTGCCCGACAACTATGAAAAAACATTTGCCTGCCAAAACAATTTTTTACCAACCAAATACCATGCAAAAATGCAATAAGTGTGTGTGTGTGTTGTGTGTGGGTGGGGGGGGGGTGGGAGTGTCCATGACGAAATAAATTTTTCCCAGCAAAATTGTATGTTCACGTGCAAAACAGTCCCCCCCCCCCTTCCCTCTGTGGTGTGCTGCCTGTGTCATGGTGTTTATGTCCTTGAGTATGACAATTTTGTCCCTATACCTCATCCCTTTGTTCGGACATAAAGCCAGAGGTCTCGTGTTGACATCAAACACTTCAGCACATGAATTGAAAAAATATATATATCTAAATGATATGGCATTGAACAACAGAAATGACAGACTCAAAGGTAATTATACTCCTGACATTTATAATACTTGGATTGATTCTAAAACTGGCTCTTTCAACCATCTTTATCAGAGTGATCCATATTTCTGTCTCGCACATCTGAAAAAAAGTGCACGTCATGACTAGTTTTCCTCACCTTTGAGATAAAGACTTGGAACCTCTTTTCATGGGACTGAGAAAAGCTATCACAGTCAAATCTATGGAATACCTGTGTTAAAAAGTACATCACAAATAAATTGTTAGATAATGAATACTAGATTAAATGCTATGAATGAAATGAAGAGTAACTTGGACGATAATGTATCTTTTTTTATTCAGTTCCATGACATTTATTTGATGAAAAGTGAGAACTCGGAATTGAAGAAATGTCTTATACTATCTGGCTGAGAAACAAAGAAAATTGGGGAAAATGCAAACACATGAATAAAAATGCATACAAACACACAAACACAAACCCCAAAACACAAAAGACTGTCATGCAAATACCTCATTCTTATTTAATGGAAAATTGCAGGATTGGAAGCAGTAATCAATAAAGGATACAATGTTACAAGATTTAAGAACACAGTTTAGGTAACTACTATGAAATTTTACCATCAAACACCTCTTTGTTGTACAATTACTAACAGAAACTGATGTGACATTCAAGTTTGTTGTGTAGCTTTGCGTAGCTTTAGATTTTATCAGGGTCACACTTTAATTCCATGTTGGTAAATGCCTACTCATGTATCTTCAAGTAAATAACTCAAGAGAAATCCTTGTCACTTGTACAGACACTCCAGTCAGTGTATGTATTACATGTAGTAAATGAAAATGTTGGGGGGCAAACATATCGATTGCCCCCTCCCCAATAATTTCGACAATGTGAAAAATTCATAATATGTAATGCAAGGACATATTTAAAAAGTATTCGAAAGCACTACAAAACTATTAAACTAGTATAAAAATACTATACTATTAAACAAACACATTTTTCAATTTGCACACAAAATTCTTTATTACAATTTGGTGCGCAGAGCAGAACATTTTTGAAATTTTTTTCACTTTTGCCCCCCTCCCCCACCAAATCCAAAAAATGGATCGACGTCCCTGTTCTCACCTGTGGAAGCTGTGTGACAACTTGACCAATGGATCCAAGGGCTGGCACATTAGAGACATGTACTCTTCCTGCCCAATGTGATGTAAGTGTTAAGGAGAAAAGCATACATCTATGTTCAAATATCTGATTGATTGTATATCGAATATAATTTGCATAGACTATTTTATAGTATATTAAAAGGCCCTGCATAGTTTTATGGAAGAAATGCCCCCAAATTAATATACAGTATGAAAATGATCCATTAGATATACTTAACAACTACAAAAATAAACAGACTTGAGATGAACATTACAAAAAACAACATAATGTGCATTTATATATTGAGCTGTTATTAATTGCTGTACAAGTTCCAAACATCTACCAGATTACAATTTAAAGTATTGCTTTTACTGAGCACTTATCAGGGAAATGACTGAGTTATAACGCCAAAACACTGTATAGGGTACAAGAAATGTGCTGATCATGAGATAAAGAAATTAAACTTGGCACCAATTTATTTCTCAATAAATAATCCAAGTTTGCATGCAAAATACATGATCAATGACACAAATATACAAAGCTTTGTGTGTGTATATAAAACAAATATTGAAACAGACCATGGATGTAATGTTAAGCACACACAAGTTTTAACAGTAAATTCAGTGTACAGTTTTGGTAAAAGGTGATAGACGAAATTTCCGATTATGTTTTTAAGTGGATCATGACACACTTTGAAATACTTCTACTTTTGAAAGATCAATAAAAAATATGCAGATTGGGGGCCATTGACAATTTTGCCACAGGAAATACAAAATGATATGCACTTACTGGTCATTTCAGAATCACAGTGTGTCATTCTAAACAATGGTAGGTTCGATCCACCCCCACCCCCACCCCCCACCCACCCACCCACCCACCCCACCCACCCACCCACCCAACACACTCCCCTACCAAACACCACCACCACCAGCCCCACCATCATCATTATCATCATCATCATTGTCATAATTATTATTTTCATTGTGAAATTTCAAAGGATATTTGAGCACTGTTTACTGGCCAGAGCATTAATCTCTGGGCAGGTGATGGAACTGAAGATCAAGGTCTGACGATAGTACTTGCTCCTGAAAGAAAATCCGATAGTTAAGTATGAAATCTACGCATCTGTCTGTATTCACAGAAAACAGAACAATATGAGAAGTTATCAATGAAAGTCTGTGAGAAAATCTGGCTAAACCACTCATGGATTATGAATCTTTCACATTTTAATCAATCATTATGAGGGATATGTAAATTGGAAACTCTGCCACTTTTCATGACGAATGTGTGGAGAACTCTCCATTGGTTTGACCAAATTTGTTCAGAGTTTCAAAATTTTCTGCTTAATGATCCACATTCTCCCAATGCAAATAAATATGTAACTTTCATTCTTCTTTATGGGGGTGATAATCACAAAATGCACCAGTCAGCACCTACGGAAGACCATTTTTTTTTCATTGGGATACTGACCGCATATAGTGCTCTTACCCTAAACAGAAATTTGAAATTGAATGAAATTTAGTATGACTGCAAGCAGTAAGATAGATTTCAAACAAAGTTGTGCCAGCCTAAATTTCTACAATGTGTTATTTTACTGATCTTTATCTACAGTTTTGCAAAGCATTTCTAGGCATAGCTCACAGATATATAACTCCTAACATGCCGAAGTCACACAACTGCACAAAATAATACACACAAAGTCCATAGAGGTTTAAATCCTCTGGCATGTTAAGAGTTAATCGAGCAACTGAAGTGTTACGGACTGAGATATTACCATCCATTTAAGGCCCACATCCGGACTCTTGAGAAGTCTACATCGTGAGAATCTTTGGGTTGAAGATGTAAATGGTCCATGATGTGCTACAATACGGAACACAAACAAATTATCACGGTGACTATTGCTATCAATGTCCATTTCAAACATACTTTGGATTTTACAACATTAATGGGCCTGACTGAGAGAGCAAGTAATTGCGAATACAGTGGCAATCGCAGTGATTGGAATCGTTGATCTTACACACGAGTAAACAGTCTTTATGGACATCGCTATTAGCATTTGAAATTCTAGTTCAGAAGCCTGGCTGTGTTTCTGGGTCCCTGTCAAGTGACCATGGCAGTGGAAGCACAGGGTATGTGAGCAAACATACATGAGTACTTTGTAACAAGTGGAAGTGGCTGAAAGGTTACATATTAAGCTTTGGCTTTCAAATTGCGTTGTAGAGGTCAAATTGTTCATGCACGGAAAACAGGATGTGATGTGCGAGAACTTTGATTAAAAAACACCTATAGAGCTCAATTTAAATTTCGTCAATTGATAAGCAATCATGAATTATTTTGCTTTCACACGGGTCAAAATACCATAATTAGACTGAAGTCAATATTCAATCACAATTTTTTCAGGGATTGAGATCAAGTTATTATATGAAGTCAGTTAAAAAGTTTGTCATCGACATATTTGTCTTATTCCATTCTTTTGTAGATTTTACACTCTATTGGTAATACTGTATATTACCAGATAACTGGCTTATATTTATGGATAATATGGTGATTGTAACTAGATACCTCTGATGCTAGATATCTTGTACTTATCAAATAACCCCTTTTCTATCAGAGATGTACTTATTAAAATCCAACGTTACTTCAGTTAGGTCTAAAGCTAAATTTGTTTTATATTTCATTTTCATTTCATGTGAATTTCAAAATGTCTTAAAATCTCATCTAGACGTGATTAAATGTGGCAATTAGACCCCAACGCAGGCAATTGTAAAGTTTGATTGTCTAACATACATGCTCTGCAAAGAAGTGGTTAGACTAATCTAAAGTTATATGTGTTTGACAACAGTCACGAAAGTAGCTTTAACTCATGGTAATGCAATTTCATCTTTGATCTTTCTTCTGGCCAGGCTTAACTTGAGTTGAGAGATAAGTTAGAATTTGTTTAGTTACATCTTGATCTATTGGTATCAGATTCAACATCAAATATAACCAGGAATAATTCATGACTAAACTGTTACTAACAGATCTATTTCCATTTCAATTACTGTATGCATTTTAACACAATTTAAATTAGATACAGATCAGTTTTCTTAAACATTTTATTAACTATGTTTTCACAGATGATCATTCAAGTCTGCAAAATAGATTTGGAATGGAGAAAGGAGGCTGACTGAAACATCAACAACCTAAATCTCAGCCAAGTCTGACTCCACAGCCCAAGAAAAGTTAGTCTGCAGTTAGATCAATCCTGACTTCATTACGACGTCTAATGTTAACCCAGTGAAGGTACAAGTGGTGGTGTCCATGGAAAATGCATGTTATAGTGAAACCAAATTGTCTCTAATGGGTAAGGAAGACCAGAAAGTGAAAAAGTTATCTTGAAACCTGTATCAACCCTCTGAAACCCACAATCTGGAAACTCCATTAGCACAATATATCATCATCTACCAATGGGAATTATAGGGCTAGCTGGCCACAATCTTCAAGAATATTGACATTTTTCATTCATTTACATTAAAAATTACCTACAAAGTGATAAAATATCTGTTTCAGGTAGTTTTATCGTCATTTCAGATTCATCAGAGAACACAGTGATTTGTTTTAAATACATGATATCATAACATTGAGTAAAATACATTATAACATGTATCCGGGTGGTAATTGTTTGAGCACAAGCTTGGCCAGATAAATGAGATCAGACTCTTTCATTTCTTTCTCTTAACGTCAATGTACCATGACATGTTCCCAGTTCTGCATCAAGAACACATCTGCTTGATCCATTACCAACAGTTCAATAGATGAGAGGAAGTCATATTCATGATGGCTCTCCCTGCAGAAAAAAAAAGAACATCAGTAGAAACTGCTAAGTAACTGCTAACACACCCCTCAAAGAAATTTTGAAATTGAAAGTGTGAAATGAACAAGCTTTCTGATGTTTCTAAATGCAATGATAAAAGATGGCATGGATCATACTCAATTTTCCCTTAAATTTTCTCAGTACAGTAAATAGACATGTTTAGCTACTGTCACACTGTGCCGTCTAACGATTCTGTCTGCCTCCGTGTAAAATATTTACCTTAGACGGTGTCAGATGGTGGCAAATGGAATACAATAGAATGGAACAGAACGGAAAAGCACCGTCTGTCAACGTCTAGATACGTTTGTAATCCAGTTGAAAAATGAATTAAAAAGTCCAACAAACGTTTAATAAACGTACGCGTTTATTTTTCAGACGGAATCGTTAGACGGCGCAGTGTGACAGTAGCTTAATAATGAAATAATATGATTTTCTACAACCAATGTGGAAATGTGTTTATATTGTTGAAGCAGGATTGTACCTTCACATCAAGTGATATACCACTACACACATATCACAATTTTACAGAAAGTAATGTCAAAATCAAGCAACAGCATTTTTTTCTTCCTCTATCACCTCCAAAGTGTAAAAGTCAGTCTGTGGACTTAAATTCTACTATACCATCTTCAGTTTGTCAAATATCAAGATATCTCATTTCTTTGTAATTTGTCTTTATCAATTAAATTCATAACTTGAATATTGCTACATCTGTAACTTACCAATCACAATTGTTCCAAACTGCTCATTTAACCCAATGGAAACTAAGTATGAAATATTTTGGGCTGAGGTCTATGGTGAATGTGTGTTATATCCAAATCAAACCATCTCCAATGGGTTAATTGTTTCATCTATGCATACATGTAGACCAGGACTTGACAAATCTGGGTGCCAGAGTGCCTGGGGCACCTGAAAACCCTGGTCAGGCACTCAGAAAAAAATAAGAAACTGCCCAATCGGGGAGTGCCTTTTTTCTGCTAAATTTAGCCCAAGTATCAAGACGACAACCAACAATTGGACATTACTTTCGTCCAAGAATTTGGGCATTTAGCTTTTGCTGTCGGGTAATTGAATCTACAATTCAAAAAAGTGCCCGACTGGGCAGGCAAAAAAATATGTTTTTATCAAGGCCTGCATAGACCAATAGATTAGTTCTTACCCCTTTGTTCCGATGACTGTCCTTAGTCCAAGAGGTGATGCAATGATGATATCAGACATGTAGAATGTTGTGTAAAGCCTGAAGCCCTTTCGCGTTATGGACAAACCTAACCTGAAATGGTCGTCGATGTTCCCATCAAATGTTGATTCCCAGTCCTCTGTTAGACCAAAAGAAATATTTTTGATCATCATCGCTATTTACACTTTTAATAAAACCTAGTTTTTGCAGTCAACATATTCATACCTCTAGTATTAATTGCTGAGAAATTTTTTTAAATAGTTTTTGTGTTCATGAAACTACCAGTACAACTGCAAGTGATTAATACTCCTGTAGTCGTATACTGTAAAACCAGAAATTTTCGTGAGCATTTAACTTTCACGAATTTCGCGAGTGGAGATTTGCAAAAAAAAATAAAAAATGCACGTGAAAGATTGTGTCCAACATTACACAAGTTTTGAAGGTTAATATAAGACCATGTACTGTACAAGTCAAATGACTCAAGATATTAATCATGTATAGTACTAGTAATAGTGAGCAGTCACTTATAACGATCACAATGCACTTCTACATTTGATAAAAACGGTGTTTCAGAGGCATTAAACCCTGTATATTGTTGTGATAATTTATTGATAAAACACCCAAATGCTTCTTCCTAGCAATTAATACTTATATTTAATTTTTTTCAAGGTCGGTGATTCGTGAAAGTTTCATGCATGCGTAATGGCTGTCAGCTATTCACGAAAGTATAGTGTTTTACAGTACTTTGCCTCATGATGATCAGGTAGATCAAGTTTTACAAGTTACAAGTTTGTATGATTTCAGACTGTCGTCTACAAATTTTGTTAACCTGTAGACTTAAAATGCAGCATTTGTTCTAAGGTTTTCATATTTATGAAATTGTGGTAGTAATTCACCATACAAACTTTTCCAAAATATGGGTCTATCTTTTATTTCTTAATAGAGGTATAGTTTTCTTAGCAAACACTTAAATCAATGCACAAAACATAGTTAGTCCATCATTCAATTACTGTGTGTTATAAATTAAGTCACTGTGCAACCATTTCACAACAGACCTACAAACAAACCAACCAACCATGAAATATACCCCTTCAAACTTTCTTTGCAAGGTAGATAATTCTTACACAATTACCTGGCCTCATTAACTTTGATTTCTGTTTCCCCTTCTGTTCTCCATATTCGTTGTAGAATCTCTTCTTGTGACTCATCTGTTGGTTGTCAGGCAGCAGCAACTTGGCGAATGTCTTGACGATCTGGAGAGCAGCATTCCGGAATGGAACGATGATAAGGACTCTGGGTCGTGTCAAGCCCTGGTCTCGCATAGACCTACAAACATGATTCATAACAAAAAGAATCGAAGTGGATATTACAGCAATTACAACTGCAACCATTTCTCCTCAATGGTTGAAATATGGGGGAAGGGTCTCTTGGGAAGGTAAAGGCCACCAAATTCCCACCAAGGCCCATGTTCCAAAAGGTGCATGTCAGGGTCAAAGGCTGAAGAATTACAACCAAAGTTAAGGGAATGAAACACCTCCCCTCTCCTCCAAGAGGTTTTATGAAATCTAATTTGCAACATTAAAAAATTAACTTGGTTCCACCATTAATCATGATTTTTACATTGTTATTTATTCTTACTTTTCATTAATTTCAGATGAAGAGCCCAGAGGCTCATGCTCCCAATCATCGTCAAGCTGCATTTGATCCAAACCCCTGTACCCCCCCCCCACCCCTGAGGTTTCATGTTCCTCAGATACTGTTCCTCCTACTACCCTGAAACATCTTTTCTGCATCAATATAGAACACCAATTTGTCCACTGTCAATATCTCCATCACACTACCTCTCAGATATTTACACTGTGACCATTACTTACTCTGTGTCAAGTTCAGGATTAGCAGATAACATGCTGTTATGTTTCTGTACAAGGTTTCTGGACCTGCATGAAAAAAGACAAACGAAGATCAAAAGTTTACACCAGAACTTATATCAATGTTACAAGGGTATAAATGGAAAATCACATAAATATAACTGAAATTTTGAATGCTTAAGACATACCTGTATTCTACATTACACAGACTATCAAAAATTATTCTAAATAAATGGCACTGTGTATTATGTGGTCACAAGTACATTACAAGACACTTTTAAAAGTATAATTTAATATTGAGCAAGGATAGACTTCACACACAACAAGCATTACTTTCAATTCAACAATGTTTAATATTTGATATCATTGTGTCATAGCAATAAACTTTCAGAGGTAATTTTAATCTTTCTGAAATGTGAAAATGGGAATTTACACAAAAATACTCCTCCCCCCCAAAAAAAGGCCTGCTGTCTAACAATGATAAACAATTAAAGTACTTAACTAACAAAATGTGTGTACAATATCACATATATATGTACCCAAAGATTAAAAATATGACAAATATGACAATGAATGTAATAAAATAGGGCAAACACAATACACATACTTGACAATGTGATTCAGAACATGGAGACAATAGGCCATCCTTATTTCCTCAGCATTCAGGTGACTTCTTTCTGGATACAGCAAATCCTAATCAAATGAAATCATACAAAAAAAAGTTGTACTTTTATTGTAATACCAGTTTTTCTTTACTCACAACTTAATATGAAACCACTGCTATGAATACAGACATAATTAATATTCTATGGTATATTAAGATTAAGATGTAGTTAGAATATGATGTTATTTTTACTTTATACACCTATCAATTGTAAAGACGCGCACCCTCGACCCCGGGAATGGTGCGTCACTGTAAACGTGAGTCGGATTTTCATATACCATGACGCACCTGTGTGTCTCGACTATGACGGACCATTTTCTAGCAATGACCATAGGCCTATTTAAACGTATACAAACAGACACACCCCATTCACCATGCTCTGACGGACCAAATGCTTCCATGACGGTACCCTGCCTCATTATTTGTTGATAAATGACCCATCCATGACGCACCATTCCCGGGGGTCGAGTGGTGCGTCTTACAATTGATAGGTGTATTATACTACAAAGGGAAAAAATACAACAATCTGATATTAAAGGTTAGTGACATGATTCGGAACACTTGAAAATGCCTCAAGAACCAAATGAGTTGAAATATATACCAACTATACACTAGCAGGAGTGGATCTCCCACCTGGGAGGATTTGTCTGTAATTTGTTTACTTAAGGAGAATCAAGCATAAACATAGGAATATCTTAATTTTATCCGGGGACGATAAAAATAAGCCCCATAGAGAGTCACACAGCAGGTTTCCGTGCTACGAGTGATATTGACATTGTTTATTTTAGAATGAGTCAACGTTTGACTACAAGATTTTCACAGGAGAATCCTTGCATAGTTCACTTGATTCTAGAGTAGTTTCAGCCCAAGTTGAGGACTACCCCTAATCATGTCATTTACCTGTAACATATTGATGGAATTATCATTTCAGTATTTACTGCCATATTTTGTGTACACTTTTTTACTCACTCTGAAATTAACCCGTTGGAGACTAAGTACGAGTTAACTTGTGTTGAAGTCTATGGAAAACATGTGTTATACCAAACTAAAATCGTCCCCAACAGGTTAAACTAAACAAGTGGAAAAAATTACGTGAACCCTAAGGACGATGAAAAATATTCATATCTTAGCAGAATAATGAAACAATGTCTATGATCAACAAATTTAGGTTTTAACAAAACATATTAACACACAAAAACTACCCCCCCCAAAAAAAAAATAAATAAATAAATAAAAATAAATAAATAAATAAATAAATAAATGGTGGAAAACAGATTTATAATTCTGACATAATCTAATTGCTTTTCCACAATTGTTCAATTTAAGTATGTATTCAAAGTTGTCCAACTTTATGAAGTTTTCTTCCTTGGGTGCCCAGGAATGAGCTATTCAGTAAACCATGGTTGCTGGTTAGAATTTACGAGAGGGCCTGAAATTTGACTTGTGGATTAAAATTTGTATTTTGTAATATTGCATTGATTACATCATGTTCATTTGAGAAATTATGCAAAATAAATCATTGAAACAAACAAATAACAAAAATTCAAACAGCCTGCAAAAAAAATGTTCCATTTAAATGTTAATTGCGTCCTGTTTACTTCAAACACACCTGTAATCTACATACGAGCCATAAATAGCCTGGAAAGAATGTTCCATTTGTGTTAATTGCAGCCTGTTTACAGAATCACAAACACCTGTGATCTACATTCCAGGTGCAATGAACCCCAAAATGGGTCATGCACCTGGCAGGAAATACCAGACAAGTACATTGCATTCTCCACTGCAGCAAAATGAGCTGTAAAAATAGATTTACATAATGTCTGATATTGCAAACCATGTTCAGGTAGTATATTACATTTGATATTCTTTTAGTGATGTTCAAACTTTTTAGGAATATAACTACTTAACTAATGATGAGAGTAAAAAAAACAGTAACCAGTCTTTTGATCTTTAAAAAAAGAGGAATATTCCAATGGAGTTCATTTGCTTCAATTATAATTGTCCAGAATTTTATGAATTGGGGTGACTGACAGGGGACAATGTGTAATTATTCATGAATGAATGACACTAAAAGGAGTCAAGTATACTTTATAAGGAAATGGTCTAATGATATGACAAATAGTCTTTGATAAATGACACGTGTCAAGGACTACTACAAAATTTTCTGGACCACTTTTCTCCTAGATTGTGAGCCAAATAACTAATATATAAATCAAAGGAAAATACAGGGCTGTCAACCCTCCCGCTCACTGAGCTCATCCTCCCGCCGTCCAACCAATCTCCAGCTTTATGAAAAAAAAAACTCCCGCCAAACGTGTACAAGTGAACAAACAAACTGTTTGGCTAGTAATTTTGGAAAAAAATGGTTTTGGTTGTCATCTGCCCCCTGCCCCCCGAGAAGTTGTTTGGCTAGTAACTTGGAGGGTAAAAAATTTTGGCAGGCAAAAATGGTTTTGGTTGTTGTCGGCCCCCACCCCCACCCCACCCCCATCCCCCACCCCCGCTTGTCAGAAGTTGTTTGGCAATTTGGGGGGTAAAATTTTTTTTGACAGGCAAAAAATGGTTTTGGTCGTCGGCGGCCCCCTGCCGCCCACTTGTCAGAAGTTGTTTGGCTAGTAATTTGGCTACTACCAAATTTTTGGCAGGCAAAAGTGAATCTCCCTCCAAGTCATTCCAAAAAGTTGACAGACCTGTAAATAGCATGATTGGGGGTAGTCCTCAACTTGGGCTGAAGATAATCAAGTAAACTATACAAGAATTCTACTTTGAAAATCATGTGATGAAACATTGACTCATCCTAAAAGAACTACTGTCAGACAGTAGACTGTGGCAGACAAATCAATTGTGCAGTTTTCATGGGATTTATTTCTATCGAGAGAAATGAAATACGGGTATGTTCATGCTTGATTCTCCTTAAGTAAACAAATAAGAGACAAATCCTTCCAGCTGGGAGATTCACTCCAGCTTGTGTATAGTTGGAATACGTTTCAACTCCAAAAGTTCATGACGCATTTTCAAGTGTTCCCAATCATGTCATTAACCTTTAATAGTGATGCAAATATTTACCTGATATGAGTTCATGATGGAAAACAATTCCTGTTGTAGTGGAGACAAAATCCTGTCTTTGTCAAGATCAAGAGAATTTGTTTTCTTCCAACGACTAGCAATCCTCTTTGGTATCTATTTGGCAAACAAAATAATGGGAAAGTTGTAAAGAAACAATACTGAATGACAGAGGAAGTGCTGTACCTCAATAGAACCCAATGCAACAAGGATTTAAGGTATTGTTTGGAGAGATAAACAAGAAAAGGGATTTAAAACAATCAACTACAGCATATTGCAGACACACTTAAAAATGATAATAATCACAGGACCACATAAAGTCCATGAAAATAAAATATTACTTTCTCTCTTATTAGCTAGAATTATCATCATAACCAGTGTTGTAGTCAAGACAAGACCATCCGAGACCAAGACCAAGACCAAGACCAGACACCCCGAGACCAAGATCAAGACCAAGAAAAAGAGGTCCGAGACCAAGACCAGCAGTCCGAGACCGAGACCAGCACTTTCCGAGACCAAGACCAAGACCAAGACCAGCGTTTCAATTGACACTAATTTGTGCATGTTTTGAGGATAACGTTACTTGTTACTCAGCATTAAATGCCTACTGGTTATACATTGCAATTAGTCTGTAACAGGATTTTTAAAGATTTAATAAAATTAACAGTTAATGAAGAATATTAAAAATTATATTTTCTTTGTTTCATTTGTCATTTACATGTAAAATGTCTCCCACAGTTTAATGAAAATAGGTCTATGACTACGATCGAGTCAATATAATAGGCTTTGCACAAACGACTGAGAAACAATTTTAAATTGAAAAGAATACTTTTTCCCATGAGCACATTTGCCTTAAAGGCGAGGTTCACCCTGACATCAAGTTGGTTTTAATAAAAGCAGAACAATGAGAGAAACATATTAATGAAAGTCTGGCGAAAATCCACCAACGAATAACAGAGTTATGGAAGTTTAAACTTTCAAATTTGTGATGTCACGTGCGAGCAGCTCCCCATATGTCATGTGATATAAATTCTATAAAATTGCCGTTTTCTCAGAAATTTGAAAATGATTTTACCTGTGCATTCTATATATTATCACAAACATTATTTCATACATGCTTCGATGAAAAAAAAAACATTCAATTGTCATGAACCATTAAAAAATGGCAATTTATGGAATGTATATGACATGATATATGGGGAGCTGCTCGCATGTGACGTCACAAATTTAAAACTTCGAAATCTCATAACTCTATTATTCTTTGGTGGATTTTCGCCAAACTTTCATTAATATGTTTCTCTCGTTGTTCTGCATCGATTAATACCAACTTAATGTCAGGGTGAACCTTGCCTTTAACTACTGAAACACAGATCAGATAAAGAAATTAAAGTGTTATTAATAATCTTATTTCTTTCATTTATTAATGGTTTTTTCTTCATCCATTCTTGATTTTCTTACATTTCTATATCTTTCTTCCTTTTTTCTCACTTTTTTCATTCATGCTTTTTCTGTCTTTTTTTCTGTTTTATTCCTTACTATTTGTATTTCGTTCATGCAGTCTTTTTTGTAATTTCATTCTACCCTTTTCTCTTTTATTTGCTAATCTTTTGATTCTTTATTCTTTTATTCTTTTTTTTTCTTTCATTCTGCCTCTTTACGATATCTTTGTTTCTTTTCTCCTTTTCTTTACTTCACCCTTTCCTTTTCTCTCGTCTTGCTTACTTTTTCTATCTCTATCTTTCTTTTTTCCCTTCTTCTCTTTTTCATTAAATCCATTTTTCCTTCCTTCTTTATATCTTTCTTCCTATTTTCATTCATTCTTAATGTCTTTTATTCTTATTTCCTTATGTTCTATCTTTCTTCCTTTTTCTTACTTTGGTCTACCTTTCATTCATTCTCTTTCTTTTCTTGTTTTATTCCTTTCTGTTTGCAATCTTTTATTTTTCTTTTGTTTTTCTTACATTCTAGCCTTTTCTCTTTCTTACTTCTTCTTATTATTTTTTGTTCATTCTTTACCTTATATTCTTATTCATTTCTTTCATTTATCCGTCTTTCCCTTCTTCATTTCCTTTCTATTTTTTTTCATTTTATCCTTTCCTTTTCCTTTTCTTGTTTTTATTTCTCTTCTTTCTCTTCTTCATTATTTTTTCTTTCCTTCCTTCTTTCTTTTCTTCTTTTCTTCTTTCATTTTAGGTGCTTTTTTCCTTCTATCGTTTTAACCTTTCTTTTCCGCTATCTTGATGTCAATTTCTTTTTCTTTTTTTCATATGTTTTCAGGTCTTCTTTCTTTTAGTTCCTTATTATGTTTCTTCTTTCATTAGAACTCTCTATTTCCAATCTCTCGTTTTTCTTTCTTTTCCGTCTTCTTTGTATTTTTTCTTTCATTACATTTTTATATTTTAATGTTTATTCCATACTTCTTCTTTTGTTTTCTACCATGTCTACTTCCATGTTCAGTTGTAAAAGGAAACAACCAGAATTATATTGACGTCAAACCCACATTGTATTATGTGTAGAAGATCTGTGTTAAAACTTTATGTTGTAAGCCACTCTGCATTGTTGAACGCCCTATAACAGGTGTGTCTAAAAAAAATGTGCAAGTGAAAACCGCTCCCTTGGCAATTTAGAAAATATTCTTGTGACATGATGCTTACATTCAACGTCGGAGAGCATAGTCTTAGCCTTTGACTACTCGTTCGTTTTGTTTCAATTTGCTTGTCTTAATCTTGAGATAATGTTACATTTAAATTAGAAGGTAAAATCACAATTGTGCCACTTTTACTACAGTCCCTTGTAAACGTGACCCAATTGTGATTCCACCCTCTTGTTGTTTACAACATATCTCGAGATTAAAACAAGCAAATTTATGTTGACATAAACAGGTATTACAATAGTACTTTCTAACTGTCAAAGTGGGCGCTTTTCACATGAACAATTTTTGAAACATGCTGCACCATGTCTCAATAAATTATGCAAGCAAAAGGCACTCTCTTTGGCACTTAGAAAATATTCTTGTAATTTGATGCATTAACATTAACCTTAACATGTTAAGGGCAAAGTCTTAGCTTTCAAATGCTGTTTGTTTTGTTTAATTTGCTTGTTTTGATCTCAAAATATCTTGTAAACAACATAAAAAGTGGAATCACAATTGTATCACTTTTACAGGAAGAGGGCCTGATGCTATCATTGACTGTAGTAAAGGTGGCACATTTTTTATATTACCTTTTCGTTGGTAACTGAACATATCTCAGGATTAAAACAAGCAAACTGAACAAAATAAACGGTATTTAAAAGGTAAGACTATGCCCTTGATAGTGATGTAAGCATGACATCACAAAAATGTTTTGTCATTACCAAAGAGGGTGCTTTTGACTTGCACAATTATTTTTGAGACACACTGTATACATACCGCAAAATTGCAGTTTGTACAACAATAAAGATTTTTATGTAAAATCAAATTAGTTGCTGGTCTCGGGCTGGTCTCGGCCAAAAACTCCGAGACCAGAAGGTTCGAGACCAAGACCAAGACCAAGACCAGAGGGTTCGAGACCGAGACCGAGACCAAGAAAGAGCATGCTGGTCTCGAGACTGGTCTCGAGACCAAGACCAGTCTCGAGACCTCCAACACTGATCATAACTTACAATTTTCATAATTAGACATACCAGGTTCAATCTTCACAATTTGACAGTATTTAGTGAACCAATAATGATACTGATGTAATTGTTATTGACATACAAGGAAGCTCTGAAAACCGACTCTTAATATATGTTTTCAATGATATTTTCACATGGCATTTACATAAAAATCTGGTTGACCTATCTTGCAGTCATTTTTTCCAAAATACTAAAATAATGATATACCTCACACAAATGAATTAGATTGCTGATTTGTGGACTGGCAACTCCCTTTTAATTTTTTTTTCCATGATCATTTTTGTTTACAAGTACTGTTGATTACATATGTTCTAATGAAGGATCAAGAAACCCATACAAGAGATAGTAAGTGCAATGCATACTTGTCCACTTTGCAACTTTGGGTGATAGATTACCATTTTGGGACGATTTTTAAAAACTGGCATTCTATTGATATCTATGGCTCTAATGTATTTATTTGAAAAATTAAAAATTTTCACTTATGGAAACTTATTTCCCAAATTAGTACTTGTACAAGCAAGAGTTTTAAGTACCTGAAATTTGATTTCTAAAATGGCAAACTTAAATCTGTGAGTGGGTGCCCCCCCCCCCCCCCAAACCATTGCAAGCCACAATCTGACACTTTTCCAATGTCCAATGTTGGCAAGTTTGGCAGTGCAGTGCAGACTGGGGAATCCAAAATTGGTAGCTGCTACCTACATTGTGCACATACCGTAAAACCAGAAATTTTCGTGAGCATAAAACTTTTGCAAATTTCGCAAGGAGTCGAGATTCGCGAATATAAAATGCACGCGAAAGCTTGTGTATAGACTACACAACTTTTTTAATGCCAGTAAGACCATGAAGACCGTGTACTATAAAAGTCCAATGACTCGCGAGATATAGCACGCGGTCACTTACAACTGTCGCAATGCACTTCTTCATTTGATAAAACTGTGTTTCAGAGGCATTGAAACAAATACTATAAATTGTTGTAGATCTAATGATTAATAAAACACCCGTATCCTTCTTCCTACCAAATTTTGCTATATTTTGTTTTCTCATGGTCGATGATTCGTGAAAGTTTCATGCACGCGAAATGGCTGTCGGCTCATATTCGCGAAAGTTTCATGTCGCGAAAGTATAGTGTTTTACAGTAGCTATAGTTTAAAAAGTGAAATTCACAAATTAATACTTAAGCAGACAGCACAGTGGCTGCATTGCAGAGGTGGTTGTACTATGAGGTGGTTGCAATCACAGGTTTGAATACATACATTATGACAAGACTTTGACCTTACATGGAGGGTTTTGAAGTCATTTTCTTTGCTGATTTTCATTGGTGCCTGTTTTTGCTTGTCATCATACGCAGAACAGACGAACCTCCTTAGAACTGGCCACTGGACATAAAAGGGGGAAAAAAACATTTTCTTGCATAGTAAAGTGTATATCATCAAAATGGAGTATCTCACCAAATCTGGTTGAATATCTGACCAATTATATGAAAAAATAGTTTAAAATGAATTTAATTCTTAAAATCTAACTTCTAATCACAATAAGTAAAATGGTAGAATGGATACAATTCCATCTCATTATTGGGTTGCAAAAATGTTCTTATCATAAAACCACAAAATTTTAATAATGGAAATTTGACAAATTGTCATACTTACATTTGTTTCCCATTTGTGAGGTTTTCCTTCGCTGACAAGATCAGCCAAATGCTCACCAATATCATGATCAACTCTCTTATAGAATGGGTCTGAAGAATTTTACAAAAACAATGCACATTATTAACAAATCCAATATGATAAATGATTATGTTCTTCACAGGAATGCACTAAAATTTGAATAATATATCATTCTGTAACCTCTTGAAGCTAAGAATAAGGGTTTATTAGGGCCAATTCTTTGCCTAGAAAATTACTATTAGCTGATATTATTAAACAAGACACTACATTGTGAATGCTGCACAGTTGACATGTATGCTAATGCCATCCACCACCACTTCTGTGGAGAGCAATACCCATTATATCCTTCTTTATTAAGTTTTGCTGAAACATTTCTTTAAAAAAATAAACCAGTGAACTCAACTCATGGACATGAATTATCAAGTGACAAGTTTCAAGTAGTAAACTATGGTTTCCGATCCTTCTGAATATAATATTTGATCTTTCAATGACTATGATCAAATAAACAATGAATAAACTTGTGGTAAAAACCCTTTATTTTATTTCCCTGATATTGCATTATGATAACTTTCAAATCCAATGACCTTTCACCTACCTACCGAACCACTGGCCTTTAACTCTAATCACTTCATCTTTCCAAGGTCATATTCACAGTTCGTTTGAAAATTTGAATGATGAACAAGTGTTTTCTTTCATAATGAAAACAGTTGTAAAAACACAAAGAATTAATATATACATATATTTTCTTGATTAAGCCATTTTCTGTAGCAACCATTGTCAATACTATGACAGATATTAGTAGCTGTCAATTATAAATTAATTAATTTAAAAAATATAATATTACCATTACTGTGCATCTTGTCATCATCTACCTCAGTAGCATCATCAGACAAGGATTCTTCATCATCATCATCATCTTCTTCATCATCTTCATCATCATCACCATCATCCTCTTCCTCCTCATCATCAATGCCATCACTGTCTTTGTCCCCTCTCCTCTTTGCTGTGTCATCTTCCTCATTTGTATCACTCTCCGAGTCATCAGAATCGGCATCATTTGACTCATCACCCTGTTTGTCCTGGTCTATATCATCTGCAAGTGCTTCATCATCTTCATTATCTATACCATCTTCCTCATCCACATCCTCCTCTTCTTCCTCTACCTCGTCCTCATCCTCTTCCTCATCTATATAATATGGGTATAAGAAAATGTAACATAAAAGTTGATTTCACCCATATGCATCCATGCTATTCAAAAGGTAGTTTTTGATACAAATGCCAACATGTGTGTTAATAGAGAGTTATAATTATTACCTCCGCCAACAAAGTTGTAATTGGTATGGTTTGTCTGTTTGTCATCATTCTCACAGACCCAGTTTTATATCTTCCCCATGAAATTTTAACACATGGTTCAAAAAGAAAATGCTAGACCAAGTTCAATTTTCAAGGCCAAAGGTCAAGTATCATGGTCAACCTCAAGCAAAAGACAAGGTGTCCACACAGTTGTTAATTGGAGGGACAAGTCAACCATCCATTGGACAGCTTGCCCATCTGTCGGACAACTCGCCCCATCTGTTGCTGTTCGACAACTCACCCCATGTCTTGGACAAGTCCCCGCAGTTATTTCAGGGTCAGGTTGTCCTACTTGTTGTTCGTTGACAAGTAGACCTTCTGTTGGACAACTTGCCCATCTGTCGGACAAACTTCGCCCCATCTGCTTGCCGTTGGACAACTCACTCATGTCATTGGACAGTCCCTGCAGTTATTTCAGGCGTCAGGCTTGTTCACTTGTTGTTCGTTTACAGTCGACCATCTGTTGGACCAACTTTGCATCTGTCGCGACAACTCACCCCAATCTTTGCTGTTGGACACTCCACCCCATGTCTTGGACACCCTGCACAGTTATTCAGGGTCAGGTTGTCCCATTTGATTGTTCGTTGACAAGTTCGACATCTGTTTGGAAACTTGCCCATCTGCGGACAACGTTCACCCAGCTTTGCTTTGGACAACTACACCCCATGTCTTGACAAGTCCTGCAGTTGATTTCAGGGGTCAGTTCCATTTGTTGTTCGTTGACAAGACAACCATCCATATGTTACACAGCTTGCCATTGTCGGACAAACTCGCCCCATCTGTGGCTGCTTGGGACAATCACCCCATGTCCTTGGACAGCTCCCTGCCAGTTATTTTCAGGGTCAGGTGTTGTCCCCACTGTTGTTCGTTGACAAGTTAACCGTCTGTTGGACAATTGCCCATCTGTCGCGACACTCACCCCAGTGGATGGTTTGGCGCTTGTTGCACAACTCACTCCATGTCTTGGACAAGTCCCTGCAGTTATTTCAGGGTCAGGTTGTCCCATTTGTTGTTCGTTGACAAGTCGACCATCTGTTGGACAACTTGCCCATCTGTCGGACAACTCACCCCATCTGTTGCTGTTGGACAACTCACCCCATGTCTTGGACAAGTCCCTGCAGTTATTTCAGGGTCAGGTTGTTCCATTTGTTGTTCGTTGACAAGTCAACCATCCATTGGACAGCTTGCCCATCTGTCGGACAACTCGCCCCATCTGTTGCTGTTGGACAACTCACCCCATGTCTTGGACAAGTCCCTGCAGTTATTTCAGGGTCAGGTTGTCCCACTTGTTGTTCGTTGACAAGTTAACCGTCTGTTGGACAACTTGCCCATCTG
>JZLH01S0275758.1:17042-58077 GCA_001188425.1 Eucidaris tribuloides
ACGCCTCGTTATATAAAATTGCGGCTGAAAAAAATAAATTTATTAGTTATTGATAATCTATTCTTTCATTCGTTTTGAAACAAGCCCAATGTGACTGGGTGAGCGGCAATAACGTTTTCAAACCTATTAATACTTCTACAAAAACCTAGTATTACCAGGAGAAATGTGCCCTAAGGCCAGCGCCATTGCCAGCGTGCTCAGACGAGTCCTGTGCAGCGCCCTAACAGTTTTCCTCCTCCTCCTTCCCTCCTCCTCCCTTCCATTTTCTCTTCTCATCATCATCACCACTCACCTCATCATTCACCATCATCATCATTATCATACATCATCATCTCACTCATCATCACCATCATCAATTCATCATACTCTCACACATCATCATCATCATCATCACCATCAATCATACCATCATCATCACATTACTCCATCATCACCATCATCATTACTCACATCATCATCGTCATCAGCGTCATCATCATCATCTCACTCATCATCATCATCACCATCATCGACTCTCCTCATCCATCATCATCCAACTCATCATCACCATCGATCATCATTATCACCATCATCATCCATTACTCATCATCACCATCATCATCGCCTTGTCAATCATCGTATCATCATCATCATTCATCACTTATCATCGACATCATTCACTCATCATCATCATCAACTCATCATCATCATCATCACTCATCATCATCGTCATCATCATCATGATCACCATCATCACCATCATCATCATTATCATCATCCCATCATCATTATCATCACATCGCTCATTTCATCATCATCATCACTCAATCATCACCTATCATTCATGCATCACCATCAGTCATCATCCACCATCATTCAGTCTATCTATCAATCCAACATCATCATCATCATCATTACTCATCATCACCATCATCATCTCATCGTCATCTATCAACATCATATCATCATCATCACCAGCATGCACTCATCATCATCTATCTATCATTACTTATATCACCTCATCATCTCATCATCATTTCATCATCATCATCATCATTCATCATCATCACCTCATCATCACCATCATCTCTATCATCAATCAATCATCATCATCATCAGCATCACTCCATCATCCCATCATCATACTCATCATCACCATCATCATCATTACAGTATAATTAGTTCATATTATCCTTGCATAATTTCTCACAAACGATATGTATTTGTTTAGTTGATTTGTTTTTCCGTTTTTGTCAATGTGTAATGTATGCTCACTGGTATGTCGCGCGAACCGCTGGTCCATTCCGGTTGGGTTGAACAATGCCTCCATCCACTAGCGATCGATAGTCCTACCGCTGCGCACGCAGTAAATCGTCGTCATAAGTGAGGACGACGGTACGCTGCAAGTGCACGCAATTGTAATGTTTCATATTCTGAATATTTCAGTAGTTGTAAATTCAATGCCCTACTATGTTTTCGTACGTATTGTATTGATTCTGTTGCTTCTCACGCAATAATTACGGGCTACTATTATTTTAATGACATTCATGTTTTGTTGTATCTATTGTTTTAACTTCCGATTATTATATTTTTACGTCGTTAAAGCCGGTGCGCCTTTGCCACAAAAACTGCTTTTAAAGTACGTCGACCTGCCTACCTTTACATTGCTTTTGAATTTTATATGCGGGGATTTTTTGGGAAAATAAATATTAATGAAGAGATTGGAACATCAGACCAAAAAGAGAGCGATGTTCCATTGGCCTCTTCCAAGAAAATACTTTCTTAATGCAAATAATGGTAGCGATTTCATAGTAGGAAAACTACAATTTGGTAAGCTCGTGTCTTTGTTGAATAGAAGGTTTGACAATCAATCTCTTAGTCAGTCATTACATTTCAATACTTCGTAGATGACTGATATACTGTAATTACTCATAGGTGCATGACACAGTAACCCAACCACTCAAATCTTTGTGTTGCAAATAGAGTCCAATTTTTAATTGTTTCTTGAAAAATAACACACTGTTAACTACAATTTCGCCAGCCAGATCATACACAATTTTTGATAGACAATACACAACATTAACAGTTACTAGTTGCCATCTATAATTTAAAATATCTCATGTTATACTGACTATCCATCTACATATATTAAACAATTATCGCTTTCAATGTGCAAACTGCAATAGCTGGCGACGCGCAAATTTTACTTTAGTAATGATCTTTCTAACATAGGGCCTAAAACTCGCTGCACCCATTTTGAAATTATGCAAAGAATGAACTGACAAGGAGTGGCTAGACGGAAATTCATGTTGGCGTGATTACGATACCTGGCTTTTTACCGATACCCAACACTCTGGACGCTGACTTGCATGATACTCGATGCAAAAAAAATTATGCTCTTCGGTAATCCACTGATCAGTAGCATATACATTAAAAAAAAACCACCATAAAATTACACTGAATTTTGTACAATTATATTCTAGACTCTTCATTCAAGAATGTACTGACAAAACCTTGACTCAACAAGGCTATAGTCTTGAATTGTTTCTACATACAGAATGTAAACAGTCATCGCATGGAAGTTTTCAGCGTTTGCTGAATTTATAAAAATCACAACCTCTCACTAAACGTTTTGTCTGCCTAACGCTGGCCACACATCATGTGTAAGACTGAAATCTATTTTCGAGTTCTATGTATTCATGTTTGTTTATCTTCTTTTTTTCGGGAGTGGACCGCGGCCAGTGGCGTGGACAAGCTTTCAGCAGACGAAGATTTGAGGGCTAGCTCAACCTTATCTGGCACCAATTATTTGATTACGGCTTATTTATTTTATTTTTGCATCTATTATCATTATTATTATATTATTGCAGGGGCGACTTATACTATTTTAACATTCATGTTTTAACATCTCCCCCTCTGTCACGCTGTAGCTGACTGCATACTGTCTTTTAAATCTGTGTCTCACTTCATTGAGCCGAATCGGGAATGGAATTCTCCCACAAGTTCACTAGAATGATTACAAACTTCGTTTGCGGAGCGAGATTATTGCAATTTAGAATTACCAGGGAGCCTCACCCCGCCAAAACCTTTTAAGCACAGTGACTTTTACATAATATCCATCACTGCACCTGCTTGTTAAAAAAAAACAAAACAATACGAAACACACTTGAACAGGAAATTTACCATTGTGTGATACGGCCCCACGGGACAGTCGGACTGATGAGCGCACCTGCTACCAGTTGCAGCCAAATCGTTGCAGTCTTCCAGTTTGTACAATCATGTGACAAATGAATCAAGTTTAAAGTGATAGGCTAACATTGTGGAACTTCATCTAAAAAAAGTGTCAATTTTGGATATCTGTAATACATTAGAGTAGGTTTCATGATGGACAATAACACCCGGAATAAAAGTTTGCGAAAGTTACACTACGCCAATGGCAATTATGGCGATGAAATAAACACTTAAAATCGCGTGCAGTTTAAAGCCTAGTGTGTACACACAAGTCAAGTCTATGGGAGAAAATGGGCAGGCAGGGTGAATCCGAGCAACTACAGATATTTCACTTTTTTCTAAAGCACTAAATACATCATTTGAATACAATTTTCATGGAAAGCGTCTCATTTTTTAACCTCACAAGGACACCGAGCATGGGAACATGTTAGTCAGATTTTTCAAACGTTTGCGTAAAATTTAACCAATACTTATAAACATCACATGCCATCAATTTATGGTTTGGGTTGTAAGAAAACGGTTCATTCTGGACTGCACATGGGTCACGCAATAAGAATCAACATATCGCTGTTTTTTGCCCACGAAAGCCTACATATTTTCCCAGACAGAAGGCTTCATAATTTTTTCTAATTCAAGAAATTCTGCTTATTGAATTTGCACTTCAACATACAGACCAGAAGAGGGCTCTAAAAAATACAAACTATTGATTCTCATGCGAAAAAGCCAACGGTGTTTCAACGTTAGAGACATTTTAGTTGATTAACGCGCCTTGGGACAGGGGTTGTGCGGGTGAATTGATTGCTAGGCGCCTTTCTGCCGGGCCACCACCGGCGATTTATTGAAGAAGTGTATGGGACTTGGTGTGACAATTGTGCTATGCGCATTATTTGATTTACAGCAACCCAACCGCTACCCTTAACCCTTACCAACCCGGGATAACCAGGACGGAACCGTAACCCGAATGGCAACCTAACCCTAACTCTTTTCTTCTGGATATTGATCACGAATATTCAAACTGATTGTCTGAGCAAATGTCAGCACGCCATTACGACAGACATCTATGCTAGCAACCATACACATTAGCACTATATCAATTACTTACATAATGTCAATATATCATTATTCAAAGATTTTAACATCAGTGATTGATATCTTATCAAGCTAATATACAGTGTATATAAATATCTACCAAATATACAATAACATGTGTAATTGCATCATAATAATTTTCCAGTCAGATCCATTAATAATGGAAATATATGTCTTGATAACCACGCCGCACTAAAGATTTATCATAAACCATTATATATCTGAATATTAATAAAAAATATCTTTTAGCAAATGTTTCAATGCCTTATTTGCTCGGTTAATCTGTTCCTCTGAATTTCTGCTAATTCATAGAATTAAACATGGCACATTCTAGTTCCCATAGCCATGGGTTAAACGATAGCACGTGGCTGTTAACAACAAATGAATAATCACAGGTCAAGGCTTTTCAAATTAGGCAATAGTGGAGTGACTCAATTCCCTGTGTGTGTTTTTTTTTTCCAAAATAAATTTCATATATATGACACCTTAGTATAGCACTTTAATTAACACACAATTCACTAATTACCTCGATAGTCATTAAAACATTGTGTTAATGTTGTTAAATATTTCATTTCAACATATTTTAGTATAAGTGCCCAACAGATTCTCGGTGATTGAAGTCCCAGTTTTAGTGCCTGGGAATGCTTTGTTTATTTGAAAGCTCATGCCCGAAGTCATAACCCTGCCGATATAGACTCGAAATTCTTTAGTTTTTTTAAATTGAATTAATGCAAATACTCGGGGGGGGGGGGGGGACCCCGAGATTTTCGCGCTATATTTACATCTATAGCCATCCAAGGCCGTTATAAGGCGTAAAAGTTATATGAGTTATACCTATCTGAAAGAGCAGACTCGCTCTTTCAGATGACGGTATAACTCCTTAACGCTATTAACCATTGGAATGCTATAATGTTAAAATATAAGCAGCCCCGGAAATCTCAGGGGTCCCAAAAACCCCCCCCCCCCTCCCCACGGAGAATTTTTCAATTAATTAAATTAAAAAGCCTAAAGACATTCAGAATCTATTATTGCAGGCGGTTATGACTTTGGGGCATAAAGTTTCAACATACACAAAAAACTCCCAAAACTAACTTGAGGGCTTTAAAGTCCATATTTCCTGTTAATGAACCACAACCTCGTGCATACCTTTGCAGTTACAGCTCTTGCATTTACTAAGGTAATTCTGTATAAGAGGAAATCATTACTTTCTGTAGGTGGAAAAGGTGGACTCTTGAAGGGGATATCTTGGTTCGTCGTAAGCCGTAAAAAATGGGGCAGTATAGAGTAATAGGACAAATACATATCATTATTTTGATAAACGATATGAACATCCAAACTGATCGGCATTGTAATTCTCTCTGCAATCTTTCAATCTTTTTATCCTTAATTAGCTCTCCGATTACACGGACATACGCAATTAATGTACATGATAATATAAATCAGATCAACACTCGAAACTTGCTAGGGCAGAGCATCACTGATGAATAGATTGTGCTGGCTAGCATATCTATTCATCAACATATAACAGTAATCAATTAGAAACAAGTGTCGTAATAAATGTTTGTCGTTTGACTTGACTTTATTAATACTGAAAACAATGTCTGATATTCCTATTCTGCGATCTGAGATTGATGTGCTATTTTCTCTTTCAAGTCATGCTTCAAACCACGAAATAATTCAAACCGTACGCAATCAGGAATGTAAGGAGTTGATATTACTTTGGCAAATGTCACAAATATATAATATATGATAAATATTTACAAAATATTTCGGGTTGTCATGAATCGGCCCAAAATGACCCCAAACTCTACCCACAGTTTAATCATGTACGCATTCATTTTGCAAAACAGTTCTTATCCAATGTTTATTAAACTGCATCACATACTGCACTATCATACCATTCATAGGACAAAAGAATAATTTATAAAAATGTGGGTAAAACCTAAATTGTCTTGACCACACTATTTACAGGAAGATCATTAAAGATTTAAGTGAAATGCATAACTTGTGTACATAGTTGCGTTGCATATGTGTGTCTCGCTCGTGGACGTGTGTGGCTGTGTGTGGGTTGTGTGTGTGTCTGTGTGCCATGAATATTAATTCTGTTACATCAGGCCACGTAAAGTGGAGCAGAACAAAGTGCCACCATATGCAACGATCATCACAGAAGATTCACAATGTTGACATAATCTGATTATAAGTGTTGTGCGTATTCCTCCAAAATAGCTTCCATGATTAAGCTCTGCCATTCGAATCCCAGTTTAATACGTTCTCACAAAGTTCAAATCACTACGTCACCGTATGGCTCTTTCCCGGTGCCATGATTGTCCAGACAGGGCGATGTTATGTATGGCCAGGTTTCGAAGTTCCTGTACGAGCGCTGATTTGGCGGCCGACGGATCCGAACCGAGAAGTTGGTCCGCGTAGAAGACAGTCTAGTAAAAGAAAGATGTAAAAGCAACAATATAAGGATCTAGTGTGTATTTGCAAACACAGAGCTGATCTGAAAGCTCAAAGTAACTGGAGATATACCGTTGGTTGTTCGGCAGAAGTGCCTTAGCATATGTTCCCAGCAGAAGGGGTTTGACACTAAACTGTCTCTAACTTGAAAACCACCGGCTCTTTTCACATGAAATTAAAGTAGTATGATATTTTTAGATCCTTCTGTCAGTCTGTTAAGTGCAAATATCAAATAAGGCAGTATTTCTCAAATTAGAGAAAATTAAATGTCAAGGCCCTTTCCCCGGGAACATGTGCTAGGGCCCTTCTGCCGGACAACTGACGATACTTTGTCAAAACTTGGTTAGCTTATATTACTCAAGGACTGTACAAAAATCTACATGCTATGTATTCTCTCATCCAGGGGTAGCTCCAGGGTAAACTCTCAGGCAATGCGAAAATGTGAAAACCCCATGATTTTCTATATTTTCCAAATTTTGGTGGAGGGGGAGGGGGCACCCCCTGCCCCCTTGCACCACCCTTGCGCTCAAGCCTTTTAGACTCATATGTACCACTGATATTCACTTCTAATCAGCATTGTAAAAACTTCAAACAAGATCAAGTCCAATTTTAGTGGACTTCTGACATCATGGTAGCAATGTTCCCAATAAAAAAAATAAAATAAAAAATCTGAGCTAACAATGGCAAGGTTTTATTTAATTGGGCATTTGTACTCAGACTTGTGGACTTGACTGAAACACTGCTCATCAGTACACTCGTGTTTACACAGTGAGTAGGGCATTGTGTGACATTGATAGAGAAGTGACTATCACCAACTGAATCAAACACTAGTCTAAATCTTTGAAAAAAAAATCCAAACAGAGTTGAACGAAGGAAGTATCATAAATCTGATCCCATGTCCTGCATTACTGAACAATTTAGGGAAAATATTTATTATTAAATTTATTTAAGGTTATTTATTTCAGGTCTAAAGTTTGCAGTTAGAAGTCATGTTATAAAATAAGAAGTCAGTAAAATCATCCAGTATTCTCTGGTATCACAAGTGAAATTTACTGATTTTTTATGGACAAAATGTATCCATGAATCGTATCACAATAAACTGAGTTTCCCTGATTTATGTGACGACTATACTTTACGTCTCATTGACATCAAATGTTTATCACTTCAATAATAAGAGTGTGATCAAATGTGTAGCCTTGTGATTTCCTGTAAAATTTATGACCTTTAAAATAAAAGGTTTGTTTATTTCCTGCTGGTTAAAACCAAGGACTCTTCTCTAAACAAGGCACAACAGAAATATGACTCGGCAAAATACCACTTTGATTACAATAACAGCCAATCATTCATCTGTTGTCTGGAAGAAGGACCCTGGCATATGTTCCTGGCAGAAGGGCCCTAACAGTAAATTTTCTCTAATTTGAGAAATATTGCTTTATTTGATATTTGCACTTTACAGGCTGACAGAAGGATCTAAAAATATCACACTACTTTGATTTCGTGTGAAAAGGGCCAGGGGTTTTTCCGGTTAGAAACAATTTAATGTTAAAGGTTAGTGACACGATTGGGAACACTTAAAAATGCCTCAAGAACCAAATGAGTTGAAATATATGCCAACTATACACCAGCTGGAGTGGATCTCCCAGCTGGAAGGATTTGTCTCTAATTTGTTTACTTAAGGAGAATCACGCATAAACATACCAGTATTTTATTTTTATCGGGGCACAATAAAAATAGGACCCATAGAGAGCCACACAGCAGGTTTGCCTGCCACGAGGGATATTGACATTAGTAATTTGAGAATGAGTCAAAGTTTGACTACAAGATTTTCACAGGAGACTCCTTGCCTAGTTTACTTGATTCTAGAGTAGTTTCAGCCAAAGTTGAGGACTACCCCCAATCATGTCATTTACCTTTAAGGCCCTTCTGCCAGGAACATTGTGCTCAGGGCCCTTCTACCGGACAACTAGGGGGAGGGTGGAGCAAAGGGGAGGCCACCCCCTTATGGTTTTTTTTGTGAAATCTTGCCCCCCCCCCATCCCCTCCCACAAGATCTCCTGCCTATAAACATGAAGAGGCACCATCGCATCAATTTGATATTTGGCCCTGGATGTAGTTCCAGGTGGACTTTTCTTTTGCTTGTTGCATTGCTCTTTTGCTGTGGTTTGCCATGGACAGTTTCCTATCCCGCCCCCTCCCCCCAAGATTTACCCAGGTGCCGCCCCTGGTTTTATATGACAAAATATTCTGGCATATGATACCACTTTTGCAACTCTGCATAATATCTGTTTGTTGGTGGCATACCTTTGTTAAAAGATGCCCACTATCTTGGATTCCCATCTCAATCAACACTCCTAAAGTGATTTATTGTTAAATCAAATTCATCAAAGTGGTCAAAAATCAAAATTTCAAATGCCGCTGCAAAATTATTCCCTGCAAATCCCAAACCAATACATTTTTTTTTTTTGGGAGGGGGGGGATCCATTTCATTACCATTCAGCTTGAGAGTAATGGTGCCTGAATTACAAGGCATCCATAAAACTTCATGTTGTGCTGTATTTTATCGTCAACCTATTGTCGGGTCCCCTTCCTCTTGCAACAAATGCATAAAAATGTAATGATCTAATCAGCAATGCAGATATTAAAGGTAAACAACACTCTTTTGAAATATGATATGCCAAATTTTGTTTTAATACTCTGTGTATGCAGTGATAGCTTTTTGTTCTTGTTCCACTTGGAATTCAAACTGCCAGGGTTTTTCTTGGGGTTTCATCTGAATCAGCCACATCAATTGGATAAATAGTGAGAGGTTTTTGTCTTACCTTTGGTGCACTGGTGGTCTGGATGCCAACCGACCTCGACTTGACCCCCTGAAGTCTGTTGAGGCGACTGCTGGCCGAGAGCTGTCGGGTTTTCTCTGTAGGGAAGGTGGACGGCTTGGGGCGGGGCACCAGCCCCAGGTCACCCATCTTATAGTGGGGTAAGGTGGCCACGCCCTTGGCGATGGGTGACAGCGGGGTAAACCTGGTGGATGAACAATGTGGGAGTATATAGTTGTTATGAAATGCAGATTTTTTTTTAGCTGTAGTAAGCATAAGATTGAGTGCTTGCAGAACAACATACTTTTAATATCAACTGTTTTCAAACCTTCTGTGAACAGATAGTATTCTGAAAATGTCACTACAATACAGAAGAGTGTAGTTGAAAACAACAGAACACTTTGTTTTTGATAAATCCTCTACATAAATCCCCACTGATGACAAAGTACTAACACTGAATTTAATATGTGGGCAATGTTAATTGTTGATATTGCAACTGAGGGGTACTTAGTGGAAATTTCACCTGTTGAAACTGCATATCCTACAACTATTTATTACATTTGAAGTGAATTAGTCCCACGTTATAATGCAAATGTAATATACTTTCCCCTGGAAATCAATGAAATGTGAAATTTTGACGGAAAATTTTCCATCATCAACCAGTACTCTATATCCCCTCTACGGGTTCTATTGCATAACACTTTTACCACAGAAACACTGAAGGTGCAATCATTTTAAATGATGGATTGATTTAAATTCTATAAAATCAATCCCTTTTGCCATTTGTGGAGGTAATGTTCAAGTTGAAAGAAAAGTGATTTAATATCTGATTAAAAGGCAGAGAATCATTTTGCATTCATGCAATAACAAAAGATCACTCAAGCCCTAAGGCTATTTATGAAAAACGTGTCTCTGGAGTCAGAAGATCAGTAATCACCTAGAATTTGAAAACTGCACCAAAAAGTACCTGTAACCATGGAGGTCTCTTTCTACCTTCATGCTCTCAGTTATACCCCTGTGAAGCTGACCAAACTGAGTCAGTTCAGTAGTATTACTTCATTAATCATGTTGGTCATGAATAATAATCTGCATGAGACGAATGTATAAATTTGTCATGTACATGAATGCATACAGGTACATGATTGTGAATTGTAAATAAATTTCCCGTATCATACATGATGAACACACGTGCACTGTAAGGGTCTGATAGAGGACAAGCAGACTAGTAGATTTTTTTGTCTGTATAATCAATTCAAAAACTAACTGTCATTATATCCGTCATTGTAAGTTTGCTGATACCTGGTTGGTCAATTGCGCATCATCTGATTAATGATATTCCAACTAGATCCATGGAGGTGTCGCACTTGTGACGTCAATTCAGAAATAGTCAACTATTTGGGTTTTGACGTCACACATAATGAAGTCAAAACCCAAATATTTGATTCACGGCTTGTAACAAAAGCCAGAAAATAACACCCCACGTTAAAAATGTGTTGTAAATGTGTCTTAATGAACTTTTTAAAATGTTTCAGTGCTCTATTTGCCACTTTGCACGTTCACTGAGTCTAGTAAATCTTAACCAAACGTGTTTTGTAAAGGAAGACAAATTTTGTGGGGGAAGTATATACATTTTTAATGTACCGTACGCTATTTTTTTCCATGCATGTGAAAAACATTATAGCGTGCTACACCCATATGAAAGTCTAGCAAAGTTTCAGATTAACACTGGGTTAGATTCGTCAAGTTTGAGTTTTGATTACAGTTGAAATACGAATGAGGATTAAATTAGTGTTTTGCAGGTTTATGAAATTGGTACATGATTTACTAGAGTATGACGTTTATGGACTTGTATCCCTATCCGTACCTCAAATAAAAATGTCGCGCAGCTGTGTGCCGTGCAACACACACACTCACTCGTAGGGGGTACCGTAAGTAAATTTTCTTTTCCAATTTTTTTTTAACTTTGTGTAGCTTCCCTGTTAATTCAATGACGGATGTAAAACAAATATGTACTGATACGAGAGTCGTTGTTTGAAACTATGACGCCCTCGGTTGCGTTGACTGTTAACTATTTTCCCTCGGGGCTGTGCCCCTCGGGGAAAATAGTACAGTCCAAGTAACCTCAGGCTCGTCATAGTTTCAACCAGAGACTCTCGTATCAGTGCATATTTGTACACTATAATTTCATTCAAACTGAGTTTCCAGCTAAAGGTTCTCAAATGGTATTTTCTTCTATACACCAGTGTATTTATACAATGTTAAGTTTTAAGTATGTAAAAGAGACCCCAAAGGGCAGTGACATGAATGGTAGAAATAAAAAATGCCTCTCGAACCAAACTGGTTGAAAGAATCACAAATGGAGACACCATCTAGAGTGTATCTCCGGGCTGGAAGAATTTATCTTTAATTTGTTAACTTATGCCAAATCAAGCATGAACATACTAGCATTTTGTTCCTCTAGAGCCACAATATAAATACATCCCATAGAAAGCTACACCACAGAATTGTCTGTCACAAGGCAAAACTGATGAAAGTTTATTTTAGAATGAGTCAACTTATTGACTACAAAATTTTCACAGTACAATCCATGCACAGTTTACTTCATTCTAGAATAGTTTCACCCCAAGTTGAGGACTACCCCCAATCATGTCATTTACCTTTAAGTTAATTAAATCTGATTCCTTAAAATTTCTCTGAAAACATCCCAACATTTCGGCTCACCCTCGTTTGAGACCCCTGCTGGATCCGGGGTAGGAGGAATCTCTGCTCTTGGTCCTGTACATCACCTCCTCCGGTGGTATGAAGGAGGTGGGGGAGGGGCCCAACCCTATGGCTGCTGCACTGTTCAGGATGACTAGGAGATGCTCTAGCATGTTGTCTCTCTGCTCCACCTCCTCCTCCGTCAAGGGGGCATGCTCCTCACCCTCCCCGGGTTTGCTCTGAAAGATTGATTGAAGAGAAGTAGGAATAAAGAAAGAATTTTTGGTGGAAAGAATCACTTGCATTTCTTCTCAACTACTACACAGTTTTACTAGAAAGAAAGTTAACACTTTTTCATGGTCTGTCGTGAATGACCAGACACTGCACTGACAGGGATAGCAAAATGGTCTTGCATGAGACCGTTGCTTGTATGTGATACCATGTCCTTGACTGGTCACACAATATATCACCCATACTTTCCTGTAACACTGAACTCAAATATTTTCATAAAAATCATCATCATGACTAGAAAATGTGCTGTGTCCACAGGACATGGCTGCCCCCACTTATTACGATCAGTAAGCATTTCTTACTGTTTTGGTATGAAAAAGAGATGTTAAATCCATCCAATATACTCTAAATTATGATATGGAAACCAAATAGCATATATTCATATAATGACCTTTCGGAAAAAAGCATAGAAAACGGACATGCTGAATTTTTTTGACATGCACTAATCAGAGTAAATCGCATGAATGAAACAGAAAGCCAAAACAAAACAATATAATGGAAGCAGAGGAAAATACCTACAGACAATGAATTTGAACTTGACCTGTATTTTAGTGTCATCTACCTACACACCAGAAATTATTGAAATCTGTCCAGTATCTCTGAAGTTGTATGCAAAGTTGGACACCAGTTCCCATATATAATGAGCTGTGACCTTTGACCTAGACTCTACATTTCTTCTTGACTTGTATGTATTTAAATCCATCCAATATTTTTTAAGTTTATCATGAGGAAACCAATCCACATATACAGTAAAACCTGTCTAAAGTGGCCACCCAAGGGAAACAGAAAATGTGGCCTTTATAGGCAGGTGGCTGCTACAATTACATAGTTGTTCTTTAACATACGATTTGTCTCCAAGGGACTCATTTCAGTGGCCACTTTAGACAGGTTGGCTGCTATAGGGAGGTGGCTCTTAAGACAGGTTGGACTGTATAATGAAGTGTGATATTTGACCTTTGACCTGTGGGCTACGAATTCGAACTTGACTTGTATTTTAGTGTCATCTATCAACACACCAGAATATTTTAATAACCATCAAATATTTTTAAAGTTATCGCACGAAAACCAACACCAGACGGACAAATGGACCAATGGGGTATAACGTTTAATGCCCCCTCAGACTCTGTATGTGAGGGTACTTTGTCTGCGGAGGCACAAAAACACACACACTAACAAATTCCTCTTTCCTCTTATTACTCACCATGAGTATCCTGTGCAGGGAGTAGGCGGCCTCCGCCAGGATCCGCTCCAGCTTCATCTTGATCTCCACCATCTCCTTCTTCTCCTGCTCCATCATCTCGATGGTCTCCCCCTTCTGGTCGGCCTCCCGCCCCAGCTTCTGCAGCTCCTCCCGGGAGTTGTCGGCCTGCTGCCTCAGCAGGTGCAGCTCCCCCTCCATCTCCAGGTACTCCTTCTCCCGCTCCTCCAGGTCGGCGATCAGGTCCTCCTGCTGCTTGGCCTTCTCCGTCAACATCCGGATGACCTTGGGGAAAAGCAGGATGGACCATTTAGAGGTGCCAGGTTATAACCTACTTCTAATTAAGCTCTTAACACCTTTTCTACTGCATAGTGGAAGCTTGATGTAATTACACCCCGTTTGTTTGTGTGTGTGTGTGCGCATGTGTATCTACAGTGTGGTAGCTCTGAAAAATCTCAGTCAATGTTTTGACTTGATTTCTCAAGACGTTATCGGGAGCTTAAGATGAAACATTTGAGTTTTTTTCAGAGTTAATATATCACCAAAAAATTACATGGTATCACTTCATTGGTCTCTGACTAACCACAATCTGGCAAGAAAATTTGAAGTTAACTTCAAATCCAACTTAACCTAACCCAGTCCATCCCAACCCAACCCAACTTAACACAACCCAACCCAACCCAACCCAATCCAGCCCATCTTAACCCAACACAATCCAATCCATTCCAACTTAATTTAACCTAACCCAACCCAATCAAGCTACCCTAACCCAACACAGCATAACACAACACAAAACAACCTACCCAATCATAATCCAACCCAACATGACCCAACCCAACCCAATCCACACCACCCAAACCCAACCTAACCCAGCCCAACCCAATTCAACACAACTCAACCCAACACAACATAACCTAATCCAACTTAACCAAAGTCATCCCAACTCACCACAACCCAATGCAACCCATCCCAACCCAATCCAAACCCCAACACACCCACCTCAACCAAACCAAACCCAACCCAACTCAACCCAACCCACACCAATCCAATCCAACCCAACTCCACCCAACTCAACTCAACCCAACCCAACCCAACCCAACATATCCTGACCTAACCTAACCTAACCCAACCCAACTCACCCAACCCAACCCAGACAACCCAACTCCACACAACACAACCCAACCCAACCCAACATAACCCAAACCAACAAAACTCTAACCCAACCCAACCCAACCCAACTAAACCCAGCCCATCCCAGTCTGACCAACTCACGCCAACCCGACACAACCCAACCCAACCCAAACAAACCCAACCCAACCGAAACCCAACCTACCTTTTGATTACTGTGGTTTTTCTTGGCAAGTTCTTTCTCGTTGGTCTCCAGCATCTCCAGCTGCTGTCTCTGCTTCTTCTCCTTGGCCCTCATCTCCTCGTTCTCCTCGATCAGCTCCATCGTCTTGTCGGACATCTTGGCCAGCTGGGCGTGGATGCTGACGTTCTCGCGGATCGTGCGCTTGGTCGTGTCGGCCATCTGCTTGTTGGAGACCTTGCGGAACTCGGCGGCCACCTGGTTCACCCTCAGGACCATTTCTCGTTTTAATCTGGGAAAATACGAAATTACATGTATGATAATGTGAATAATCTGAGAACAAAATATGGCAAGAGATATGATTAAATGGCAGTGACATGATTGGGAGAAATAAAAAAAACTGCTTGAAAGATATACCAGTCTATGCAGTAGCTGGTGTGTATCTCCTGGCAGGAAAAATTTGTCTTGAATACTTACAGAGCATCAAGCATGAACATACCAGCACTGAATTTCTCTTGTGCCCCAAGAAAAATTAATCCCAGAAAGCTACACAACAAATTTGTCTGTCACAAGGCATAATGATGGTAGTTCTTTTAAAATGAATCAACTTTTGAATACAAAATTTTCACAGCAGAATCCTTGCATAGTACTTGATTCTACAATAAGTTTACACCAAGTTGAGGACTACCCCCAATCATATCATTTACCTTTGAAATCAGAACTATCTTGGTGTTTCTTTCCAATATATGGAAAGTGTTACTTTCACAGAGAACAAACTAAGATACTAAGCACGATTCAAACCTTAATGCCATACAAATTAATCAAAATATCTGGATAACTCTCAAGAACATTTGTTAAATTCACCTGGAGTACCAGTGACATTTATTACATGCAAACAATCCAAAAATAAAGTAGAGCGATTGGAGATGAGGTTAAAATCACAACTGACTTGGTGATGTTGATATTATTCTTCAATATAACATTGTTAATCCTGTCATAGCAAACATACTAAGATAGTAAATATAAATTTAAACTTGAGGTCACATATCTAAATCCAAATTTCTGGCCATGTAATGCTTACTCTTAACTTCTCAAGCACGAACTAGAAAATATATATTCTTATATTTTGTGCTTGTTGTTTGACCTTCATTGTTATTTTAATCCTTGTTTTCTTTTTCTTTATATGACTGGCTGGATATTGAAAATAACTAAATGAACCCCAACTGAATTCACAAATCCATTATGTAACATTGGTTTTACAATTCCATTCCCCACCCCCATCCTCCATAAAAAGTAAGACATTAACTTGAACTTACCTGTCTTTATCTACAACTTGTTTCTTTTCCAGTTTGTAGATTTCATCTTTGTGTTCGGTCTCCTGGGTTTGAAGCTCTTCCTCCATCTGTTCAAACTTCTTTTTCAGATCTTCCTTCTGTACTTTGAATTCTTCCAAGGCAGCCAGCTTACCACCTGAAATACAAAATAAATGACATGTGAGTTGAGAAATTACTTTTTTTCAAAGGGATAAAAAACCACTATTTGCCAGCAATCAGTAGTGTTTCGTTGTGGCACTAAAACCTTAATTGATTGAAATGGTTTTACCACATTGCTCAGTTATTTATAATGCATTAACATTCCACATGTTTGCTCTAGTGCTTTAGTTTAATTTCTAAAGCATATTTATTTTACCTCAATAAGACATTAATGATATAGGAAGACTATGCAACAGATATGTGATTGTGAACTTCAAGATGATTTTGAAAAATACAGACAGAGACAAAGTTCTTATTGTTTTTTAAATGTTTACATTGTAAAGCATATGGTATGACACAAACCTAAACTGGTTTGCATACCATTTCAAATCCCCAAAAGAGTACAAGTACATGTTATACATGTACCTTTAAAGATTGTGTCAGGGATTTGCAAGTCCATTACTTCCCTTCATTATCAATACCAAACGGTAGCTTAGTACTTACAAATGGTGTGTTGAAAGTTTGAGATCCATACGTCATGAATTTGTTGTTTTATGAGAAAAACTAATAACGACATGTTACCAGAATGTTGTTCTTTCCGTGAGTTTCAATTTTGCTCAAACTGCGAATCGCGGTTTTTGTGTAATGTCGCAAGACCAGCGTAGCGCTCTGATTGGCTGAACGGCTAACCTCCGCACGACCGTTGGCTAACGGCTGATCGGACAATTTTGGAACGGCACGTGCACGTTTGATGTTGCGGATTTTTTGAATTTGCTGTCCAGCAATTTGAAAAAGGATGAAGTTTAACCGTCCAGATTTTCACCAAAACTCAATATTTTACCCCAAGTCTCTATGAGAGGTGTTTATTTATATCAATCTTCCCATTGGATATGATTTCAGCTGATTTCATTCATCTAGATGTTTTTTGATGTGCAAATCAATGACACAATCTTTAAAGCAGCCATGGAGCATTGCTGTTACTATGGTAGAATCATTTCTTTCTCAATGTTGCAATCAAGTTGTAGACCTTAACTTTCAGACTGATAACACACACTTATATCTGCAATCGCTGCGGGTAAGAGAGCCAATTTATCTAATATCTTAAATTTCACGTAAGCACACAACTTGGAAAGTTATTCCATCAGGTGAGGGTATATTTAATTGTACACACAATAATTTTTTGACACAAATTTGCCCGTGTATTTAGACCTATCCAATAATTTTGTATAGTTGAATTAGTGGGTGGTGCATTTGGAAATTAGGTAGGGACACTGTCTTTCCAAAAAGATGAAATGTGATATTTAAGCATAATACTTGCGTGCTCAAATTTTCATGGTCATGGTTTGCATTTGCAAAAACTCGCAGAAATAAAAACCCTGTAAAGTAAACAGCATATTATAGTATAGAATATTTCAAGCATACCTTCAAATATTTCTGACTCAAAATAGGGATGATTTCCTCAAAAGTAGGAAAAATACAGCATTTCCTATAGGAGTGTGTAGAAATATTATGCATAGAAATATTATCAAGAAAAATAGGAAAATCCTATCAAAACAAGAGCTGAAATGATCAAAATTCAGATCTCTTCCTCCAAATTCAGAGTGGTTGGGAGCTCTGTTTCAAGTCTACTCACTGAGTATCATATTCTCTGATGTCAGCTGGTCCTTGGTCTCCTGGAACTCGTTGCGCAGCTGAGCCAGCTGGGCCTCGTACGTGTCCTTCTCCGTGTCCTTAGCCTGCTGGAGACCCACAAGGCGGTCGTTGAGGTCGGCGATCTCGTCCTGACGCTGTTCGAGTTGTTTCTTGAGGAAGGCCACGATCTCCCGCTTGTCCGTGGCCATCTGGTCGTAGCGGGCCTTGAACTCGCCATTGGCGACTTCCAATTCGTCACATTTCCGTTGGTATCTGATGTTGTGGAGGATAAAAAGATTGTATATATACCGGAAATTATATTTACAGACATTGTCAATCGTCAATCATGTACAATCTCAAATACAGGACAACAAAATATCTTTATCTCCAACAATTACAAAAATGTTTGCTACTTATAAATTGAACTTCCTGTTCGTCACATTTCTCTTTACGTTGTGAAAAATTACAAGATTGTGGATATTCCGGGAATTACATGTATGGACCAATCCAATCCATTGTACTTTTTAGCATATCTCAAACATGTTTTGTTACGTGCCATCGAGACATTCTTGACTCCTGGTGAGAGGTGACCCCATGGACAAACTGTTTCCATGCTACTCCTTCCCGTGCATGCATGCACAGCTCCCTCAAAGAATTTCCACTCTCTTTAGTGATTCCTTCTATCCATCTATTTCTGTTTTTCTCTTCTTCTTCTACCTTGTACTTTCCCTGAGCATGATGTCATGCTCCATACCCAAACAAACATACATGTACAATCTCCAAAAATAGGACAACAAAATTCTTCTCTACAACAATCACTAAAATGTCTGCTATCTAAAAAATTGATTGGAGGTTGGAAATACATTCATTATTTTTCACTGTGGTTGCCATCTGAAAATTAGAAATTTGGTTATTTGAATATCAAATTTCTGTAACTTACTTTCACATTATCTTTTTACTAGGAAATAGTATCTTGAGTGACACAAATTTCTGATAAGATTTATCAGGACATTACCAACATTTCTCATAGGTATACCGCTGGATGTTCTCTGCTAATTTAAACATCACATTTTGTCACTATAAATGATTTCTGATGGTTTTATGTTGTTTTCTGATGTCTGGGGTGACAACAGAATGCTTTGAGAAAAAGTGACAAAAAAATGTCTGATCGACCAAAACTATTCTTGGGCTTTGATATAACTTCAACTGAAAACAAATAATACTGCTGACTAAATAATAAAATAATAATTAACATTTATATAGTGCTTAGTACACTTTTTCTCTAAGCATTTCACATACTTATAAATACTTACCTTGTTAATCTACGTTCCAGATCTCGAATCTGTATCAGAAAGAATTCCTTCCCAACTTCACTCAGATTAACTCCATCAGGTGCTGAAGAAGCTCGTGCTGATTTTTTCCCACTTTTCTTTCCACTCTTCTTTCCCTTCTTCTTCCCTCCTTTCTTTTTTGGTGGCATACTGTCTGTCTATATTGCCGTTTCCTTCCTCGTGGTAAGTTGTTATTATTTATCTAATTTTGTTTAGTTTGTTTGCAATATTTTATCAGAAAGGATGGTTTCTTTAAATCACTAGATTCTTCCCTGGTTACATCTTGTCTGCACACAGAAATATATGGAAGTTGAATATTATGCGAAACACACAGTTGAGGAATTAGGATGTGATGAAATCTGTTCACTTTGGTTCTGGCTCTGCAAAATAATGTACAGTACAAAAAACAATATTAATTATCAAATAAAATGAAAGGGGTTGAAGAGTCTCACATATCAAACCAAATTAAAGTTGAATAAACTGTTAATGTAATCAATATTAATTAGAAGTCGATCTAGTTAATATACCTATCAATTGTAAGACGCACCCCTCGACCCCCGGGAATGGTGCGTCACTTGTCAAACGTGAGTCGGATTTTCATATACCATGACGCACCTGTGTGTCTCGACTATGACGGACCATTTTCTTACAATGACTGTGCCTAGGCCTATTTAAACGTATACAAACTGATGCACCCTATTCACCATGCTGTGACGGACCAAATGCTTCCATGCCGGTACCCTGCGTCATTATTTGTTGGTAAATGACCCATCCATGAAGCACCATTCCCGGGGGTCGAGGGGTGCGTCTTACAATTGATAGGAGTATAATTCTAACATTAGGCCTATTCCAGGGCTGCCAACTCTCACGCAATGAGCGTGAGACTCACGCATTTTGGCCCTTTCTCACGCCAATATTTTGTTTGATTTTGCATGCATTCCTATGTGATCTCACGCCTTTGGACCCTTCCGTTATATCATTGGTCTATGGGAGTCTCACGCAATTTCATTCACTGAGGTTGGCAGCTCTGCTATTAATATTTTAAATCATGTTAGCGTTACAATACTTGTTGGGTGGGCTGTCACAGGTACTGACATAAAAAAATTTAACATAACACTAGCTCATGCGAAGTTAGTTCATGCATGTGCATCACCTAACTTCGCAAAATGAGATTGTAAGACAATTTAGGTTTGAAATGGGTGAGACTGTAATGCAACACAATTTTTCAATCAAGCAGCAGCACCGTAAAAAAGTCACACATGGGAACAATACTTTTATGCACAAAGTAATGTGTGGCCATTTTTATGCAGTCGTGGCACAAGAATGTGCTCTGAAATTCATTTTTTAAAAACAAAATTATACTAACATATTGCTCTAAATGGATAGTCTACAAATGACCTAAACATATAATTTTAAAATGAACGACTCGCCCCTTTACTAAGTTTCATTTTTTAATTTTCTAAAATTTCTGCCAAGTCAAGTGTCTTGAACAACTGTCCAGTCTTCTTTTTTCGTGGACTGGATCATTCAATTGACACAGTGCAAACTTTGGTTTGTTTTTTCCAGTGTTGGGCGTATGTGGTCCGTACAGCTCTGCTCAGCCTCAGGACCACATACGACTAACCATAAAAAAGGATGATTTCCTTTGTTAGTGAGATCTATCACAAATTTTTATTTTTTTTATTTTATCAGAAATTATTTTACCACGCACAAGCGAGCAAAGTTGACACAATTAAGCAGTGTTGGGTCCGAGACAGTTTCAGCCGAGACGAGACGAGACCGAGACAATTAGCGTTCGAGACCGAGACACTTGTTTTCAGAATCAGCCGAGACGAGACCGAGACCGAGACAATTACCTTCGAGACCGAGACACTAATGCCCGAGACAGTAAACGAGACACTAGTTATTTCTATGCAATGCACACACTTTCTTCTATCTTCCTACGTACCTGATTGCAATTATAGACTACTTGAACAGTTTTAAGTTCATTCCTGATATCATCCATCGTGTCATCTTCATTACATTCATCATCATATTCATTGTATCATCATCGTCATAATCATCATTCATAATCATGGAAGATGAGAGCGGAAGATGATCGCGGGCATGGGGGGGGGGGTATTGCACCTGGTGGGGACCATTGCCTAATGTGAATGTGTCATTATATCAAGTAAGTAGCCTACCTCGGAGTGAAGGCTGAAAAGTAAAGACCGAAGTTTTCTGCGTTGCGGATATTTCACAGAAATCATGGAATTCGAAGTATAACGCGGGAAACAGCATTTTGAACAAAAATGAAAAAAAAATCATGCCTCAAAATTCCACCCGAAGCAAAATGTAAAAATATTTATTGAATAAAACTGAACTAATTTACCAAAAAGATGGTTGATGAAGCAGAAAAAAAAAATGAGTAACTTGCAAATATGTCCCCAAACCCGAATCAAAACCCCCTTGGGCCTAGTATAGGCTTGATGTCATTTGTGATTTTTACAAACACAAATTTCAAGTCGGAAAACTGCTTAATTACATGGCGGAGAAAAACGGAATTTGATAATTGTAAAACGGGGAAAATCGGAATTTGACATTTGTAAAGTGGAAAACTTTGGCCTTTACTGAAAAGGTACATGACTTCGGGAGTTGTGATTGCAGTACTCAGTCACGTTTTTGTCGGGCGACCGTGCCAAGAAAGGCGGGGGGGGGGGGGGGGGGGGGGGAGGGGGTGTTATCCAGTATCTGGCATTGTAAACGGAGGGGTAAGAGGGACTGCATCCACATTGTAAAATAGGGGTAATCGAGACTGGTACCTCAAGTCCCTCAGCCCCCCCCCCCCTACACACACACATACACAGCTGATGACAGACAGACAGACACACAGACACACACAGACACACACACACCAACACACACTCAAGATGTTTTGCACAGTTTCGCAAAATTCACTTTGTGGCGGAGATGACCTATATTTTTGTATTTTCTTCTTCTTCTTCTTTGAGCATACGAACCGTGAAAAAACAAAACCTGGGGGGAGGCACTATCAATACAAGGTGTACACCATGCGCGTGTGAAAAAAACGCGTAAAACGGGTTGTTTTTTTATGGCCGGACGATGCCTGTGCGTACAGTGAACAGGGTATCAAAATCATGAAAAAGGGTATATTTTAAACAGAAGGTTTACTTTCAAAGGGTATTTTTTTCAGACTTGAATACTTGCTTAGGGTATTCAACAGAATGTTTACTTTAAAAGGGTATCTTTTCAGACTTGAATACCTTTTTAGGGTATTCAACAGAAGGCTTACTTTAAAAGGGTATCTTTTCAGACTCAAATACTTGTTTATAGTATTCTGAGACTGACAGTCCATACACACTCATGGTGTACACCTTGTAATGACAGTTTTCTGCGTTAAGTTTGGTACCTCTGTTCACTAAAAGAGACAAATGTACAGACTGTATTTCAAGGTATCCGACTCTTAGTCTCTACTCTTTGTTCTTCAATCCTGTGTTTAGTGCATTTTATGCTGTAGGTCAGGCAGAGAGCAGTGAGAATCTGAGAGTGACTCATCAAAATTGAGCTGTTTTTTAGTGTCTTGTCAATGTCTCGGCCTACGAGACCGAGACAATTCCTGTCGAGACCGAGACGAGACCGAGAAAATTAACGTCCGAGACCGAGACGAGACACAAGACACCCAAACACTGTCTCGAGACCGAGACATGTCTCGAGACACCCAACACTGCAATTAAGGCAACTTTCACAGGTTTCCTGTTATAAATTATACACAACCTGCGGGCCGCATAACAATGTCAATGCACACAAAATGCAGATTTTAATCCCTCAGCCGCAGTAACTTTGTAGATCCAACGTTAGATTAATCTAGATCTATTTATCTAACCTTAGAATTAAGCAACAAGGACTCAGGGAAAAAAATAAAATTTTCTTTTCGGGGGCTACTTTTCCTGTTTCAGTTCTTTCCAGATATTCTTTTGCATTGAACCCTATGTAATTTTCGGGGGCTCTTTTACATATAACGGGGGCGAAATTGCCCCGAGCCCCGTGTATTTTTTTTACTGCAAGGACTAATAAACTAAGTGTGCACTCCCAATTCCTCCTTGTGTGGTTCCTGATAAGGGAAGTTGAGGAGTAAAGTCAAGAAGAATCATCATCATCTAACGACATTAACAACTTCTCGACTGAGACACATCAGCATACGTCATCGTAGACCGACGGGGTCTGTCCGTTTTCTTCGGGGACTTTTCATTTACCGGTATTTTTGACATTTGTTAGGTCAGTCCCCTCATACAAAGAACAGACGAGTATACCAGCATATTGTGAAATTCACGTTACAATTCAATAACTGCACTATAGCTTGTCAGGCGAATTCCTGACCAGGAGCTGCATGTTTTACTCACGAGGTCTTACACGACATTGATGACGTATTCATTAGACCGTCCTCGTGAGTAAAAACATGCAGCTCCTGGGTCAGGAATTCGCCTGACAAGCTATAGTGCAGTTATTGAATTGTAACGTGAATTCACGCGCATGAAAATATGCTGGTATACTCGTCTGTCCTTGCTTTGTATGAGGGGACTGATGTCAAAAATACCGTAAAATGAGAAGTCCCCGAAGAAAACGGACAGACCCCGTCAGTCTAACATCATAAAAAGCAGTTTCACTTTCATCAAAATCTGTAATAAATGTCATTATCAACATCATCATCTCCATTTCAGGTGCATTTGTACCCAAATTATTACATGTATTAGATCTATCATACAGATCCTGGAAAATATACAACGTCCATACGTGGCCTAAACTGCTTAGTCCCACACGTGAGAAAATTCGTTACTATTGTTTATTGCAACAACTTCGTTACTTCACGACATAGGATTCGAAGTATGAAAAGCCCGTTATTCCGTAAGTAAAATTCATGACAATGTATCCATCATAATCAATGAAAGGTCATAAATATCACACTTACCAAATCAGGAAACTTGTTTTCCTGTAAATACGTAAATCAAGAGAGTTTAGGCCACATATTTCGTGCACATCTCACTGGTTTCCGACGCGTTGTTATGCATTAATTTGGTTACCAGGGTGTAGCGCCATCATCGCTGCAAAAAGGTACAATCGTTGATGCCAGTCTAGTGGTGTATCTTTCATTCACATTGTAATTTCTATTCAATGGGTTTAATTTAAACAAATATAATCTACAATAAATTATTTCCAGATTCCAGTTTGTCTGTTATATAGCTAACATTCATATTTATTCATATGATTATTGTACATTTGTATGATTTATGTTCTTTGTAAGTTTGTTCTAAAGTGAAATCAAATTGTAATTTTCTTTTGTTTTGCTTCTGAATTGAATTTGATTGCAATTACATTTGGACTTATAAAATTTAAATCAAGGGATATGAAGGCAAAATAAATATACAATGCATTTTGGTGTTCATAAATCATGAAGTTTCACGAATGCTACATATAGGCCTAATTAGTTAATTAACTGCAATTAGTATTTGCATTTTTTTATTATAATTCATTACGTCTGTTTAATTTCTGTCCTTTGTTATTATTATTCTAGAGTAGAGTCATATTTGCTTTGGATTTGATTGTAACTTTATTTTGATTTTGTGCAAAATAGATATGAAATGATCTTAAATAATGTATAGGCAATATTGCAAAAATATTAAACTATTGGATATGCAATATTATTCTCAGAGACATGAAATTATGCCTATGTGTTACGCACTTTACAAAAATGTTTTATTATTCACAGGTATTGCGTGCGCGAAGTTCTGCGACCCCCGTTCTGCACCCTGAACAATAGGGGAAAAAAACCCCTCTGTTTTGTCAGTGGGTGCTCTCATAACACATTGATCTTGAATTATGTGAATAAACAATTACAAATTTGTTTGCGCTCATACTGGCATTTTAAAATATTTACTTTTAAAGAAATTAATGCACTATAGAAGGACGTTTTCTGTACAAGGGGTCTCGCGAATACCCTTTAACTACTTCTGTCGTAATTCCTAGTTTAAAAAAAAAAGAAAGAACGAAAATGCGAATGAAGTAGGGAGTCTAAACGCAAAATTGAAGTTTGATTACATTTTTACCCTAAAGATTATAGCAGCAATAAACCCTAACTATATACTCACACCGCACCGTGCGCCAAATTGCAATATAGAATTTTGCGCGCGAAGCGCGCCGAAAAATTGAACATTGTATAGGTTTAATGGTCAGGTAGTGCTTTCCAATGCTTTTTAAACATACGCCCTATATCGTTGCATTGCACTATGAATTTTTTATGTTGCCAAAATTATTGGGGGGGGGGGGCGAATCGACATGTGTGCCTCCCCCAATATTTTCATTGGGGTGGCGACTGCCCCCTTGCCACCCCAGGATCGACGCCCTATATATGAAGAGTCTGATGGCAGGACGGGTTAACTCCATTTTCACCAAAATTGAGTTATTAAAGGCAGGGGATCTCTATTGCATGCCTAAAAATTAAAATGGGGAAATACAATGGCATTTAGAAGAAAATGCCATCTGGGAATTAACCTTTAGCAAAATATATTATCTAGAAACTCGGTTTTAGTGGAATTATAGTGACTGTTGGACTCTGATTTGAATTTTGAATTCCTACTATCACGACCATTTAACATACACCAAACGGCTATTGTTTTTCTTTCGCATTTTTCAAATTCTAGGTAATTACTGACCCCCAGATTTCACACACATGCCCTTCATTAATAGCCTAAGGGCATGGGTTATCTTTTCCTGGTCTGCGGGGATGTTTGCAAATGAGATCCACTGCCTTTAACGTTTACACATTTTCCACCTAAATGTACTTATCTAGCTATAGTATGAAATTTGAAGTCAAATTCCAGAGGCAATTAAGTACGAAATATTTTGGGCTTCATTTTTATTTTTACATAGCACGTGTACAAACTCGGGCATAGAAATGCACTTTTCTCCAAAGTTACTAATGCGAAGTTAACCCGTTTTGCGATCAAACTTTTCATATGTAAAGATAGACTCCCGAACGTTTTGGGATTTTTAGACATACATTTACACTGTTTTTGGAAATAAACGCAAACTGTACAATCGCATGTTTTAAATTAAGTCATTTAACCTTCTTGAATTTTCATATTTCTTATTTGATTACTATGCCATAAGTGTAGGGTTTCGTGTGTCATTATAAAAAAACAGATCAGTGCTGTGTGCAACACACTGAATCATGATAAAAAGGGGATTTATCTGGTTTTACAACAGAGCTTCAGCTGACAAGCTTCCACTATTTATGAGCTCCAACTTGTTTCTGCATGATAAAAATCATTATAGCGGCATATATGCCATTCAGTCTCACAACCACTAATTGTCACAGACAGGGGCAGCGCCACGAGGAGGGGGGGGGGAGGGGGGCAGAGAGGGCGGACGCGCCCTAAAATTGTCAAAATACAGAAAATCATGGGGTTTTCGCAGGAGTAATTCATTCATTTAGGTCTTTTCAGGATTTTACCCTAGAGCCGTCCCTGGTCACAGAACACCAAAGATCCGACAGACGTTGTACACAATAAAAAATAAAGGTGCGCACAAGGTGCAACTATGCGGAAATAGGTGCAGAGCAATTTATGCCGCGGTATTCGAGCAATTCTGCACCTTCCACGGCTGAGCGCTTGCCCCACTCCATTATGTTTGCAAGTTTGCACCTTTTAGGTGCACATTTATGCAAATTTAGGGATGTTTTCTCTTCCGAAGCCTGGTGTGAGCTATTTCTACCATCTGTTTCTATGAATACAATTTCAATACGGAAAATGCAACTTGCATACATTATACTATTTACTATGTCGGACAAGCTCAGACAAGCTTACAGGTTGTCAAAAGCAACCTTTGTTTAAAAGGTATGCATGGAATTTGAATATATTACGAAAACAGCCTATAGGTCCAAAGTTTGCACCTTAAAGGGATGAAAAAATGCACTTCGGCTTCAACACTATATAATTATGTGAAAATACACACCTTCACGGCCAGCGTGTTGGCCAAGTGGGTAGAACGTCCGTCTCACGTGCGGAAGGTCGCAGGTTCGAGCCCCGGTCAGGTCATATTTCATATCAATTTCTTAACAACAGAAGACGATCCTCTTCTACGCAGAGAAATACGAGGTAATACGCACTGGTCATTACATGCACTATAGTGCTCTCTCGCCGCGCTGTAGGAGCCTGTCTATTGTTTGCATTCACACTCGAACGCATAATAATAAAGACATGCGGGGATATCTCATAGGGCGTTCAGACGTGCAGTTTATACGCGTTTCGTACGTGTATCGTACGAAACGCGTATAACTTGATACAGCGTTCATACGCAGTTTCTGCAATTGCTTATACACGTATAAGGACCACCCACAGTGCGTTCTCGGACGTAATTCTGGTCTGTCATATCATGGAGGTATCCAGATCGAGCAAAATGAATAAAGGAAGGAAGGAAGAAGGTTACAAAGAAAGAACAGAACAGAAACTCAAGAATGAAAAGAAAGATACAAGGACAGAAAGAAACAATAAAAAGTAAGACAGAAAATAGAAAGGAAGATAGAAAGATAGACAGAAAGATAAATAGAAGATAGAAAAATAGAACGAAAGATAGAAGATAGAAAGAAAGACGAAAAGAAACGGAAAGAAAGATAGAAAGAAAATAAAAAGAAAGATAGAACGATAGAAAGAAAGAAAGATAGAAAGATTGATAGAAAGAAAGACGCGAAAGAAAGATAGAAAGACGAAAAGAAAGAAAGATAGAAAGATTGATAGAAAGAAAGACGGAAAGAAAGGAAGAAAGAAAGATAGAAAGACGAAAAGAAAAAAGATTGATAGAAAGAAAGACGGAAAGAAAGATAGAAAGATACAACAATAGATAGAAAGATAGAAAGACGGAAGAAAAGATAGAAAGTTAGAGCGACAGAAAGAAAGATGGAAAGAAAGATAGAAAAAAGAAGACAGATATAACAGTAGAAAAATGGAAGATAGAACAAAGATAGATAAATAAAATGAAAGATGGAAAGAAAGATAGAAAGACAAAATGAAAGAAAGATAGAAAGATACAACAAAAAGATTAGAAAGATACAACAAAAGATAGATAGAAAAGGAAAAATGAATGAAAGACAGACAAATAGAAGAAGAAAAAGAAAAAGATAGAAAGAAAAGAAAGAATGGAAAATGGATGAATAAAAGACAGAAAGAAAAAGAAGAAAGAAAGATAGAAAGAAAGAAAAGAAGAAAGATAGAAGGAATTAATGAGGGAAAAAAGAAAGAGGAGAGTATATAGATAAGAAATGAGAAGAAAATAAAGAAATAACATATAGGGAGGCAGAATTGGAGAAAGGATGAAGAAGGAAAATGGACTATAATATCCTGGAACTGTCAAATTCGTAAGCCTCCCGGTTAAACACGTATTGCTACAGCCGGTCGTTCATACGTACGTTATACGCGTATTGTTGTACGAAGTACGTTCGAAACGCTGATTAAATGTCAGGATAGCTATACGCGTTTCGAACTGGGTTTCTTTGTACGATGGCATTCACACGGGGAAATTTATACGCACTTCGTACGAAACTCAGTTCGAAACGCGTATAAAAAGCACGTATGAACGCCCTATAAGTGAGAGAAAATCGTATCTGTCATTGTTTTTGCCAATTCCGCGGGCCTTCTCCTAGTCAATACAATTTGATTTTTACATTTTTAGAATCCTCAGACTTCCCACTACATATCCTCATCGTCAATATATATAGATCTCGCACTTTCATTTTATGAAGCAGCAAAGACAGAAAAATGAGAAAAACGGGGATCTTCCACGAGATTTTTTTACCAAAAAGGAAGTCTTTAGACTCAAAACCGCGGGTCATAACGTTGACTTTGGTCACATATTTTGATCTAACCTTAAAGAGAAATATTTGATTATCATAAATCTCGTGTCAATAGTATATCAAGCTTGTAGATTTGTTACAATGACAGAATATGTGCCAAAAACGACGGTTTTAGTTCCAATTTACCATTGTGTTGCAAAACTCTAGACCATGAAGAAAGTAAAAGATCGCTTAGAAATTGATATGGTACGAGTTTTTCAATATTTTTAAATGTTAATTAATAAATTGTATTAAATAGCACTGGAATGAACGTAAATTGCGGTTCACACACAAAAACACACAGTTTGCAAGAAAACGAAGAATACTATTTTATTTTCTATGGTGCAAAGTTGCACTGTTAAAGGTGCTCCCAGTGTGACATTGGTCTGCACCTTTAAAGGTGCAAAGTTGAGCCTATTTTTCTTAGTGTGTAGTGTGTGCTCCACTCCAGGAATTCTTGTTTTTACAAGGCAATAATTCAAATCATAGTCTAACGGTCACTGTAATTCGACGAAAACTGAGTTTCTAGCTCCTATGCTTTGCTAAAGGTTCTTAGATATTGTATTTTCTTCCTTACTCCAGTGATGCAGTACACTTGTTAATTTGTAGGCACGTAAAGAGACACCTGCCTTTAAATTATCAGTATAGTCATCGGTGCTGAGGCTGCCGACATTTTAAAAGTTTCAAAGTAATCTTTCTCGCTTCGCTGGTCGTCATCAAATAAATGATCGGTTGAATGCAAGTCGACATCAAGGCTAGAGCAGCCAACACGTGTAAAGACAAAACATCCATCATCGTCAGGTACGGCAAAAACGGAACCCAACACAAGTAAAAGGAACCAGTCAGAAGAACTACCGTCACGATTCCTTTGGTGTTCGGACGTCGATGACGTCGAAATGGTGGTTGACGTTGAAAGAACCGATGTCGTCGACCACGGGATTTAGAATTATCATTTTCATTTACTGTGGCAGGCGAATTTTCTTGTTGGATGATTGCATTTCCGATAACCCGCGAATGGCGAAGCGCGATTCGAAGCAGGGCGAAGTTTGTGATGCTCGTGATCGTGAGAGTTACGAACGTCGGTACGATATAGAACATCGAGTTAAACACAGTCACCGACGAATGCGTCATGGGCAGTGGTCCAACGGTGCAACTGACTTCGTACATTTCCACAAGAGGGGCTCCGGGTATAGGTAGAAAAACCAAACAACCGAGCACAAAAACCGAATGACAAATCGCGAGCGTTGTTTTGATTTTCTGCGTGAAAATGGCGCCGTGGTAGCGAAGTGGATGTTGGATTTGGAGATATTTGTCGATGTCGATAAAACACAGGTACATCATCACTGATAAATACGATGTAGCACAAACGAAGGGCAAAGTGCGAACTAGTACACGGCAGATATTGGCGTTGGTGTATGACATCGACACGCTCATCCAAATTCCCCACGATAATGCCAGTAGGACGTTATGGAGGACTAGCATCTGATGTAAAAGTCTCGTTGTACTTCCGATATCGCGTTGTAAGCGGAGAACGATCAAATTTAACACATTGCAAACGATCGCCAACGTCATTATAATTGAATATGTTGGGAAATAAATATATTCCCAGTGTATTTTCGTGATGTTAGACATTATTGTATCACTGTTCTGGAAACACTTCACTTACAATGTCAATCTTGTGACAAACATCTTCAATTATGAAAGACAAATTGTTGTTTTTGCATCGAAAAGCTTCAGATCAGAAGGAAAAGGTCCATGGAAATGTCCGTGGCGTTCTCCTGCTATGTTGTTGAAGTCTTTAATAATGTATATCAAAAAATTCTGTCGATTTGAGATTGTTATTGTACACCAAAACTTTCATGAGGTACGTTTTATCTTACGTTTGCCTCTTTAAATTTCTGCGAATGAATTTAACAATGTACATGTGGACGATTTTCCATTTGAATGGTGCGGAACGGAATCTCAGCGGGTTAAAATAGCGGTGTATGACTGTATCTGCTGATGAGCTGGCGTATGAAATGTACACTCATATATTAATCCTTCATGGCAAAAATCACAATTTTCCGAAAGTGTTCAGAAATACGCCGATGAGCTTGCTCCATGACTTGAAAACCCACTGCCAACCAAACAAAGAACTGGTATCCTCAGATTAACGTCAAATCGTTGTCAAACTTCTGTAAAATTTGTCAAACCAGACAAAAAAGGAGGGAAATTGTCCTCAGATCTCACAAATTTTTAAAAATACTTAGTAGATTTTTATTCGCACTGGTTGTATCAGCGCCAACAACCACCTACTGGCGCGAAAATTTTTACTTAGTTGGATGTGATTACAGCGAGGCGTAAACCTATACTGCTCTACTTTGGGGGAAAAAAGAAGAAAATGCAAAAAATGTCATGTCATTTCTAATATACGAGCAATTTTTGTCTGTCATTTACATTGGCATTAATTCAATAGTACAGCATTTCGACTTAAATATCTTTCAATAGAGTGATCATTTCTTTTCAAAATTTTCCATGAAGGTATAAGCATGCTGAGGATAAAAAAAAACCAATATATGTCAAAATAATTTGAGTGATATGTCATTTGCTTCCTATTACAAATGTTGGGCAGTATGGATGACACGACGTTCAATCAAATATCACCGAGGAGTTTTAATTTGTATTTGCTGAACACGCCAAAGGTTGATGGATATGTGTTTGTACAGAAATGAGTTTCACTGAGACCGGTTGATATTGGCAGATGTGGAATATATATTGGTCTTGGAAATCCTGTCATGAAGATAGCAAAATTGTCAGGGTAGTCGCTATACAATGGTGACTTGAAATCGTGACAGCTATTGAAGAAAGGTCTGATTTCTTTCGAATAATATTAGTTTTTTCTTCTGAATTTTATGTTTGGTTTGCAATCTTCATTTTGGTATCAATGGTCAAGTCTTGACTACAGTGACGGCGACAATGTAACTTCAATGATGATTTGAATCTTCGGACATTATTTTCTAATCAAAGATGTATGGACACAAAGAGAACAATATGCCGTACCTGTCCCAAAGATTATGTTTGTTCTATGTCAAGTATTATTCTGACCATTCTACATTACCACATGTCTTTACTCTTTATGTTGAAAAAAAGTGAAGAAGGAAGGAAAGAAAGAAAAAAAAAACAGAAAGAACGGTAGATAGACGAAAATATAAATACATGGGAAAATGTATAACACATAAACACATAAGACAGCACACACTCACAACCCGGTGACACACACAACAACACACACACACCTACACTCACACACACAACACACACACACACACACACACACTGACACATTTACACACACAGCTCACACACACGACACACACACATACATATCACACAATGGACACACACAAAAACACACATTTACAAACCACACAACAAACACAACACACACACACACACACACACACTGACACATTTACACACACATGCACCACACATACAGTACTCAACCATAGGCACAACATTACAGACACATACAGAACACACACAAAACACACATTTACCAAACACACACACACCACACACACACACACACAGCACCTACACACACCACAAGCAGCCACTGAACACATTTACACACACTCACACACACACACCATACATACTCCCATACAGACACATACATGACAAACACACACACACACACACACATCGACACACACACACACACACACACACTGACACATTTAGCAACACCACATTGTACAAGCAACGACACATACCATGTGTGCAAACATGGGGAGCGAGAGCGAGATGACTGGGGACAAAATTAAACACACATAGCACACAGTTTGACAGTACATCTAAGGACAGTCATACAGACAGTTCTAAACAGCACATCTGAGAACAGTTAACAACCCAGTCATAAGCACATAGCATGTGTATCAATAGCAGAGCATTTTACTTTAAGCTTATGACTGGGGACAAAACTTAACAAACTACTGAGCGAGCATGGTTTTAACAGCACTGAGATCAGGGAACACATACTTGTAATACATAATCGGCATCTGGGGGGGGGGGAATACTGGCTCGAGACAATCAGCACCTCGTTACTGGATCTGAATTGGGGGGGGGGGAGGCATATCAAAGGACAATCAGACGACATGAGCACCTTACTACAACAAGTGCATGCAGAATGTTAGCACAATCTAAATGTGGTTTCCCTCATATAATGCAGAACACAGGTCTTGTATACCCCCCCCCCCGAACCCCCATCCCCACCCGCCCAATTCGATCTCAATTTGATTGAGTTTTACTGAAGATTTCTAACATGTTATCAGGTCTTATTGGTATCATAATACACAATCATTCATCACACATCTTGAACACCAATTAAACATTTTTTGTCATAATTTGTTTTATTTATTATTGACATTGCGTTTTCAGTTTTTTCCTCTTTCCATATGTAGCGTTACATAGTTTTTCCAAGTTTGTAACATACAGGCTCTTGATTTTTTTAAACTATATGTCCTTCTCTCCATTAGCAGTTACACACAAAAAAAGGGAGAGGAAAGCATGCATACACACACAAACACACACACACACACACAAGAGAAATGTATTTTGGTACCAGCTCAGATCCTACTGTATCCTGAAGATAAACCAAAGAGGTATGAGGTCTATTCTCTTTAAATAATAAAACAAATTATGTTTTGTATGCACTTAATTAGATCTGTTTCTTGCTCATGGGTAGACAAAAGAATTTTGTTTGATTGTATAATAACTTGCAACTTTCAAAGGAATAATTGCTGTTATAATGAAAATTAATTTTTGCTGTACCCAATCGCAAAAGACTGGTGAGCACACAATGCTCAGCACAAGAGGCATTATCAAATTCCTTTGTCAATTTCAATGGAATAGTGTAAAATTAGTATAAAAGGAGGGTATGATTTCCAACATTTTTTCACAAACTACAACTTTAATTCAAGCTTGCAAACATATTTTTGTTAAAAAATTTTTTACATTATTTTTCACTTGTTGTAGTTACTAACTTAAAGGGCAAAATATCACCATGCTGAACTGAGAAACAAGTGGAATTTTTGCAAAACATTATCAAATATCCAAACTCGTCTTCAGCCCTTCCTATGAAGTTGGCAGCTTGGAACATAGATCGTCAAAGACACCAGAGCACCTGAAGAATTCTGTTTAGATGTCCTCAGAAACCTGGCAGCTGCCTGAATTAATTATTGCTTGCTGGGACTCCATCTCTCACACCTCATTGGATAAACCAACACATCCCCTTCTTATGATTAATTCCCACAAACCCATCCATTCCATACAGAATTCTCCTCCTCCATTTACAGACATTGCACACTGCATTTCTAGCAGAAATATCTTCTGGAATAATATTGAACTAATCATTGGTTACTACAGTACACTTTTGTTATAAATGACACTGATATAACAAACTCTCGTCATAACAAAATAACTTTTCTGGTCCCAAATGGTCCCAAATGTCAAATTTCTTGGTATTTTACTGTGTTTGCAATCCAGTTATAACATAATTTTGATAAAACAGTGATTTTCCAGTCCCGAGCATTTTGTTATGATAAGAGTCTCTGTATTATGTCTTTTTGTGGACACAATTAACAATTTAACCCACTGCCTCCGAGATTCAATAATTTCCATACAGCCAATACATGGCACATCTGGTTCCTGTAAGCAACGGGTTAACCCTACCACAGTCAGGAGACCACATTTTAAGTCTATAGACTTTTACTACAGTAGTATTGAGAGGGTTAACACTACAGGTGACTCCATCTAGTAAGATCCCTTCAACATTCCAGGATGAAAAGTTCGCAGCGGATCCCTGTCTTATTAGTCTCCAAATGCTCAAACTCTTCACAGTGTACTGTATTATCATGTGGCAGTCTGGTATTCCATGAAAGCCAGGTGAATGAATGAATGAATGTCTGCATGTCATGTGTTATTCAAGTTATGAGTCTCCATATGTGTTGATCGTTTTATTAGTCTCCAACTGCTCACACTCCTCACAGTACACAGTATTATTGTGTGGCAGTCTGATGTTCCACGAAAGCCAATGAATGAATGGCTATTTGTACATCATACAGTGATAGTATTTCATAAACATAATCAGGGTCAGTGTTGTAGTTGAGACTGGCCTCAAGGCCAATTTGTTGTGGTTTCGGCCTTGGCCTTGGTCCGAGTCACCTGTACAAACCCAATGGAAAGAAAGTTTAAGGCGGCCTCGACCTCGGCACTTGTGGACTCGACTACAACACTGATAAGGGTCCTTCCAAGTAGCTTCATCTTCACTCGTTTCTAAGAGAATCCCTGGCATGCGATTCTCCACTTTGTCATGGGGTCAGGAAGAGGGAGAAACTCTGCTTATGTTTACCTCGAGCCTGTGGAAAGTCCACCAGTAAAGGTACATGTAAGGGGCTTGAAGAAGGGTGTGGCCTGAAGGTGGGGGGGGGGGTGTCATGCTGGCGATGATTCTCTGCTTTGAACCGAGTGATGAGGTTCCTGGTAGTAATCTTCATATTTGTACTCGATGAAGGGCACGTTGTATGGAATGAGTCCTACAAGATGAGTAGAAAGAAGAGAATACAGTATAAAAAAGAGAAATGTGCATTATGTTCATCTTTCAAATATCTGTAGTAATATACTCGCTACCACAACTAAAATTATATCTATAAATATTACAGGCATTGGATCTCTTTTGCATGCCTAAAAATTAACATTGTGTAAATACAATGGCGTTTAGCAGAAAATGCCATCTGGGAACCTTTAGCAAAATATAGGAGCTAGAAACTCAGTTTTAGTGGAATTATAGTGACCGTTAGACTCTGATTTGAATTTTTTTCTCGCGAGAAAAAAATTCCTTCCATAGAACGTACACTAAACGGCTATTGTTTTTCTTTTGCATTTTTCAAATTCTATGTAATTACTGACCCCCAAATTTCACAGACATGCCTTTCATCAATAGCCTATGGGCATGGGCTAGTCTGCGGGGATGTTTGCAAATGAGATCCACTGCCTTTAAGGAGGGGGAGACAGAGAAGAAGAAGACCAACTCCACCATCTCTATGTAAATTAGTATTGTTTCACTGAGAACACTTACCGTGTTGTCTAGCTTTCTCAATGGTCTCACATAGTTTCTTATACTGCCTCTGACACACCCCTGAGGACGCAACACAGAAACATAGACATGGTTACTGTTCAGATGTTAGAAGACAATTTGTTACTACACATCAATGCTTATGTGTAATTAAAACATGCAGTTATAGTTTTTACACTACAGGTTTTCTTGACATAATGGCCCATAATTTGTTTTGATTATAAGTTAACTGGCAAATTGTCCAAAACATGTCAAATTACACAAGAAACTAGAAATGGGTGTTGAGAATGTATCCCCGAACCAACGGGTATCACTAAAACCTTGTAGTACATGGAATGAACAATAATACACCTCCAAGTTTGAGTGAAATTCACTGAGTAACAATCACGTTGTTTGTATTCATAAACATTTTTGCAAAATTTGTTAATCTGGTTGGTATCACCTTTGACCTTATAACCAGCACATCAATGATGTGGAGCTCATCCCGCATCCACCAAAGAAATTCACGCAATCGAAATCAGTCAACAAATGAAGGAGAAGAAGCATTTTAAGGTAATTTTAAATTGATTTTGCATAAATTACCATATATATTTTTTTTGGAAAAATTTCAAAATTCCACGTAGAAGTTACACTGTAGGTCTACCTCATGTAGCTCTACCACATGACACGAAACAATTCAAAAAATTAATTGGAATCCAGGGGATTACTTAGAACGGGATAACTTGTAGTTTGTATTTGAAATATTTCTTTTGTGACACCAGTTGAGTTCTGGAACTTTTCTGCCACACCTCGTACAAACATGTACCACCTCTTACCTGTTCGATATGTTGAATAAATATTCCAAGAATGCGGGCAGATGAACTGTTCTAGTAACTTCACATTCTGTAGAAATTAAGCATATTTAGATGAAAGCGTTAGCTTTGTTCCTCTTGTGCTACGCTCCCAACCCACGTCATTCAAGATAAATATGTTATGTAAATGTTTCTTGGCTAAAAGTCAAAGCATGGACCCTATCGCACATGGACGTTCAACCGAGGACACTTCTCTAATCATTAAGCTACGACTTTTACGGTGCACCATGTGAAAATTTCATTCTTGGAAATTGGTAGCCCTTAAAAGGGCTGTTGTGATATAGAGTATGAAGTTCTCGACGTTTCGGACAGGTTGACTGTCCTTCTTCAAGAGTGTGCCAGACTTGTTGAGTGTGTAGTATTTGATGACAAATTGCGGAACTAGAAGTGAGCATGTCATATCAGGACATCCTCGATTCTACGCATCTTGAATATACTTACAATCATCTTACATGTAGTAGATGACTTTTCAAAGAGATTGAAAGTTGTTACACAGGTCCACAAAACATAAAACGACACAAGCCAAAAAGAAAGTGCCAAACTTATTGCCCTCTTGGTAATGAGTAATACCAACACATTCTGCATAGAACTGTGTAGTATTGGTATATGGATGGTGCTTGGCTTTCTGGGTGTTTTTGTGTGTGTGCTTTTCAGTTCATGTACATGTAGAAATTACATAGATGTGTGGATTTCTTATACTGTATGATTATTATGTTTTTCCTGTACATATCTTACAGTACCATGAACGTCTTATTGACGGATCTGCTGTGCTATATAAGTAGCCGTAATATTATCATTATTGTTTCTAAAACAGAATGAGTAATCTTCAGTTCATAAGAAGCCAAACCTGGATCAACAGAGACTGAAATTAGCAAGCACAACAGTCATGAAATCTCACCTTGTAATGCAGTAAGAGCTCTGGATCTCGACAGACTGGGCAAGGATTGGAGCAGACTCGTCGAAACTCACCGTTTCCTCTCTGGTATATTGGAAGGATGACAAAAAAAAAAAATCATGATTGGGGTGGTGACTCAAGATTATTAAAGATTGTGTCCATGATTTGCATTCCCAAAATGAGCATTTAATTTTTTATGCTATTACTCAGATAAAATCATTTATAATATAAAAATTAACATAAATTTTCATCTCTCACAAAAGCCTTGGGGCTGAAATGTCAGATTCCTAAAAATAATCGTTGATACACTTCAAACGGGATGCAGCAACATAACGTCGCTCACTAAAAAAAATTTTACGCAATCGTTAAACTAGTTTGCCTGCAAGACCTGATTTGTGTTATCATCTAGTGAGAACTGAATACTTGCTGATCAAAGCTTACAGGGTCAAAAACTCACAACAGCACAATAAAATGATTGTCAAGTAATATTTGCTTCGGTTGCACTATACCAAATTCAAAATAAGTGTGTGAAAGCTACACCTTGTGTCTGAAACCTAGACTAACAACATAACAAAATAAAACTGCAGCAATGGCCCTCCTTCAAACAGTTCATTCGTTTACATTTCAAAATAAAGCTTAATCAACGTATGATCCCGCGGGGGGGGGTCGGGTGCAGTTGTACATTACAGCGTGTACACATGGCTGCGTGGTGAAAAACGAGTAAAAAGGGTTGTTTTTCACGGTCGGGCGATGTACTCGTGTATATTGAAAAGGGTATACTTTTAACAGAATGTTACTTTAAAAGGATATCTTTTCAGACTTGAATACTTGTTTAGGGTATTCTGAGATCGACAGACAATTACTTATTTAGGGTCCATTTTGAAAGTCCATACATGTGCATGGTGTACACCTTGTAATGACACCGGGCCCCCCCCCCACCCCCGAAAGAATCCCAAATTTTGAAAGTTGTATTTTTACGAACCTATCTTTAGTTGGATGAAATCCGAGCTACATGTAAAACAGTTTGGTGTGCAAATAAAAAACACAGCATATAAAGGGAAGTGACATGATTGGGAGAAGTCAAAATGGCCTCAAGAACCTAACGAGTTGAAACATATACCAATATATACACTTGCTTGAGTGAATATTCAGGCTGGAAGGATTTGGATTCAATTTGTTTTGAGGTGAAACAAGCATTAATTTTATAATTTAATTGAACCCATTACACACTACAGAACAGTTTATAATGATAATTTTAGAAGATGTATGTTTGACCATGAAATTTTCATGGCAAAAACCTTGAATAGTACTTGATTCTAGTATCCTTATGTCCGAAATTCATGACTTCTTCCAATCTTGTCTATTTTTCTTTAACTCACTTCAATTTTCATCCAAACTACAACAGTTATACAGTAATAAAATATTATAATTTAACAACACTTCCTGTAAAAAACCATCTGTGGTGAAAGGTTGATTTTCCCATACATTACTGTGGAATCAGTGAATTCACAACTACTTCAGAAATCCACAGATAAAACCTCAAGCAAATTTGGTTAAGCCATTAAAGGCAGTGCATCTCTTTTGCATGCCTAAAAATTAACATTGTGTAAATACAATGGCATTTAGAAGAAAAAGCCATCTGGGAACCTTTAGCAAAATATAGGAACTAGAAACTCAATTTTAGTGGAATTATAGTGACTGTTAGAGTCTGATTTGATTTTTTTAATCGCGAGAAAACAATTCCTACCACAGAACGTACACTAAACGGCTATTGTTTTTCTTTCACATTTTTCAAAATTCTAGGTAATTACTGACCGCCAGATTTCACAGACGTGCCCTTCATTAATAGCCTAAGCCTAAGGGCACGGGTTATCTTTTCCTGGTCTGCGGGGATGTTTGCAAATGAGATCCACTGCCTTTAAAGAGGGTATACCTCTTCAGAAATGATGATAAATCTGTATCTTGCTCTCTGAAGATAGCAATCATGTTTATCATAACAACTCTCCATTGACATAAAGGTAAATGACATGATTGGGGGTAGTCCTCAACTTGGGGTAAAAACTATTCTAGAATCAAGTAAACTATGCAGGGATTCTACTGTGAAAATTTTGTAGTCAAAAGTTTACTCATTAAAAAAAAAAATGTCCATCAGTATGCCTTGTAACAGACAAATGTGTAGTGTAGCCTTCTATGGGGATGAAATCTATCGTGCCCTGATAAAATTAAACTACTGGCCTGTTCATGCTTGATTCTCCTTAAGTAAACAAACTCAAGACAAATCTTCAAGCCAGGAGATCCACTCCAGCTGGTGTATATTTAGTATATCTTTCAACCAGTTTGGTTCTAAAGGCATTTTTATCCCTCCCAATCATGTCACTGAGCTTTAAATGAATCTGCACGCCTTTCCATAAAGGTCGAAGGGCAATTGCTTCACTGCTAGTGCAGGAAATGAATATTAAAATTTATACCCAAAGTCAGAAGGGAAATGTTTATTGTATGACTGCACAGACTTATGCAGCATTACCATCTACACTGGGTGACAAATTATTCAAATTTTTGAAAAATAATACTCCTTGTTTAGCTCAACTAAACTCTGAATGTTTGAAATTTTAAACATATTCTGGATTCACTTAATTCATATCTGGAAAACTTCTCTCTAAAGCTGTGATACTTACAATACACCTCTTCCTTGTTTTCTGTACAGAAAAAACACAGAGAAAAGTTAAAGATTAGAATATATAAATACTAGCTTAAAAGCAAAAGCAGGAATTACAAATTCTGAAA
>JZLH01S0275758.1:65892-76720 GCA_001188425.1 Eucidaris tribuloides
AGAACCCCAGAGATAAAATATAGTGATCCAGAAATTAAATTTTAAATATTTTTTCATATTAATATGAGTAACAAAATAGTATTTGATCTTCAATATTACTGGAAAATACAAAAAGACTAGGCATTCTATATTACAACTAATTTAATATTTAATAGACAAAACGAGCCGATTGATTACACTTTTTTCTAATGAAACTCACTATCCTAATTAATTTCTCATTTCCCCACTCGCAACAAGAAATCCTGCCATTGTCAGCATTCATGCATCGTAACGTCACTCTTCCTCGTCATACTCGTCAAACTTCGGCTCGCTCGTCCACGCACACTATCGGGCAATCGGGTGGTGGCGGTGATGACAGTTTGGCATATCACCGGAATCCCCAAAAAAAACTCCTGCAGCGCCACCACCAATTCATCCGACTCGTCACAACCCACCCTCATTCCGCTTGCCCGCCCCAAGGCCCGGCCCCCTCCGACTTCCGCCAAAAGATCGCCCCGGCGGACAAGCATTGACGATGCCGTACGAGACGTCGAGGTACCGACCACGGGCCACCACACGTCAGAGGGCCAGCTAATAGGCCATATGGTTTACATTCACACATTAAGACACTTAACTAGCATGTATACCTCCGACAAGGTCTTCCCTCTGGGTGGCCGCGGCGCGTTCCCTTCGAGGGTCTCAGCTGATCATTCTTACTCTGCCGTCCACAAACAATTATATATCCCCCAAACGTCGGCAAACGTCCGCCAGCTCCCCCGGCATAAGCCAAACACGGGTTGTCACAACAAGCAGTAACCTCAGAAGGACAACTCATAATTACAACTGTTTGTAACCATGTACGCTGATTTCCACAAATCCACATTCCTACTTCCACTTCAACAACTTTTCCTCCTCCAAGGTACCCGCCATTAGTAATCCACTCACGTTGTTGTCAGACCGCAACCGGCTGCAGAAGAAGAGAAACCCATTGCGCACACCACCTCTTCCGGAAAAAAACAAACTGCATCTATCGATTGGGCGCTGCCCCGATCTAATAACCTTCGAGATCAACTATCGGCATCGTCACAATTAAAAGTTATGATAATTTTATAAAATAATTATCTTTTGAATACACTTGTCAACTAAAATAGTATCCTTAGACTGCGCACTTTCACACAGCAGCCTACAAACAGTTACAAATTACAAACTATTTCCTCGCTCCATGTCCATTTATCTAAGCCTTACCGTCTGCTTCCGTTATCTCACAATACTTTACGCGCGGAGTAACACCAACTCCACCTTTCACAACTAATATTTTCTTATGCCTCTCCATTCTTCTTCGTCCCAACACCCAAACACGTATTGGAAGAAATGAGGTCTAACTTGACCATAAGTAGTTTGGGGACAAACACATACTTTCCAGCAACACCCCCCCCTTGAGCACGCTTACTTCTGTGCCAATCCCCGAAATGAAAAAATTTCTCAATACACACCGCACTACCTCCGTCTCCCCTCATTCTCGACCTAATACACACTCACTAATAACCAAAACCTGAAATTCACACGATGTGCAATAATAGTACATATTTCAATTTCTGACATAACAATACATATAATCAATGATTACCCATCTATCTATCTAAAGCACACGACAATCCTAACCCCATGCTAGCACCCCCGCACAAAATGATAACTCGATGGCGCGCACCGCAGCTTTATAGATTAGGCGCATCCCACGCACAAATTCTCTAACTTCCGGAACTGATTTGATCCGTCATTATCAGCCAATGTTCCGAGAATTACTGCTGATAGTTGCTCCTATCAGTCCAAACACCCTTATAACATTATCAACCACTCTATTTTGTCCTACTTCATGTAAGACCAATACATAACCACTATACCAACCTATCTGTAGTACTTTCGCCATTCACCCCTGTGGAGATTTTCACATCCAGTCATCAAAAAAGTCTAGACCCCAAACCCGTCCATAAACAGTTGAGATTGTTGTCAGTAAATTCCTTGTTTTCGGTCGTGCAAGCTTGCAAAGGACCACGAGGCAACCGCTAATCCCTTGCATTGCCAATCAACCCCACTCGCTTGTCATGCGGCATTTTCTTTCTCCACATGCCCCCCCCTGCTAATCCACCCATCATCTATCCTGCTCTTTCCCCTCACTCCGTCCACCACGACCCCCCCCGCCCCCGGCTCCTCCTGACACCCCACCCACCCCTCCCACACCCACCGACAATTTCCGGCGAAATACAAACTGGTCTTTTGATACAATACTGGTAGGAAAAACAACTCAACTTTTGCGACAAAATACCCCACCACGCCTCACAACAAACCATTATCCATACTACGACTACTCAATGCACCCTGAACCAGTAACCAGATAGATAAGATGATTTCAGCGCGATTGGACAAGCAAATGATTTTTTTCCTCTAAAGCGAGCGGGAGATTAGTTACAAGTTAAACAGTTATTCCATCAAAAGCGAGCATTCCGACCCTTCTCCCCCCCCGCGCTAGTGAACGCCCCTACCTCCCCCCCCCTCCCCCCACCCCCCTACCTTTTTCTCTCCATCACCATTTTGTTAAATCTTTAAACACGAACACGAAACGAACCAACCCGATCTCGAGCCTTCTAGCCCATGAAGAGAACTTAGCATAAAGAGATACGAACCGCTGCAACCACAGCATTGGTAAATGTGTAGTCAAAAGCCGTTGCTTATAAATCCCTTGTTCCACCCCCGCAACACATGTCCTCGATTGTCGCTCATTCCCCCCCCTCTCATCTACCACACGACGAAACTCCACGCCTCTGCCGCACCTCACCAAAACACGGAAATTCGTGTTATTGCCGGACATGTGCACTCCTATTTGGACGCCCAGTGATTTAGCAAGTTCCTACAACCATGTTGCATGGAAAGTGCGCCTCATCATCACGCATGCAATTGTACATGCTCCTTGTGTTTAATGCAGATATGGCTGAGCATGGCGCGCAAACTCGTGGTTCTGCGCAGGAGAAATGCACGACAATGACACGTTGTGGCACATTTCTGGCTGCATGCGCGCCGATGATCGCATCTTCTCTGTATAGTGTGTGCCAATTATGATGTAACAATGACTGCCTGTATTTATTTTTTGTTTATGAATGTGTTATTTGTGACAGAAAGTTATGATTAGTTATTTCTCAAATTTTGCTATTTTTCTTGTTGGGCAAGTTTGGCCAGGCCCAACGTCATTCAACAATTTTGGAAATTTTTATCCCGCTTTCAGATGATGAAGATGATGAATTCGATATATATATTTTTTTTTCCAGAAAAGTCTAAAAATCTAAAAAAATCTTGCCATTTTTTGCTTTTTCATTTTTGAGGGGGTTGGGTTGTTAACATGTTTCATTTTGAATAGGGTGAGGCCTAAATCTGATTTATAAAATTAAATTGGACAATAAACAGGTTGAGATGTACACCCACACCGCGGTGGAAGAAGTTGATAATTCTAATCCCACAACAGACTTTTGACAAATTTTAACATTGGATGTGACCAGTGCAGTCCAATTAGATGTCAAAATTGGTCTAAAATAGTAAAAAAAAAAAAGAGTTTTGTGGGGTCCGATTTACTTACTACATGTATATTATCTTACGCAGGCAGGCAGGGGATTACACAAATCATATATGGAATAAACAATGTTGATTTTTCATGAAATTTTCAATTACGGGCCTGTATAAAAGTCTAATCATTCGAAACAAGTTTTCTTACACATGTGATATTAAAAAGGGTGAACTGCTGAGGGTATTTTATTTTATTTTTTTTAAAAGTCCGGATGTGAGTTATTTTTATAGTTGAATCTTTGTTTTATAAATTGGAATTTTTGAGCAAAAATTTATATAAACCCTTATGTCATCTGTGGTATGACAAATTCGAAACAATTTTACATTGTGTAACTTCTTGAGTAGGAATAACATTTCCTTTGAAAATCGATATTTTATCCCCAAAATATAAAAATTATATTCCCTCAAATAATGTGGTATTTTTATTTTTTTGACTGAATTTTAGATTCAATATGTCAGGATGAATCTATATACTACAAAAAACTCTGTCATTTTTCTCTTCATTTTCATACTAATTGCATTATTGTAATCAAAGTCAGATAAGCTGACCGAGTGGCCGATGTAGTCCCCCTTACTAACTTTTATGTGGTACTTTTTGCAAAAGCACATTTTGGCATTTTTAGCTCTGAGAGGTCATTTTATGATGAAACTCTGATTTTTGTCGCATGAAACTTATTACACGTAGGTTTCAAACGTAGAGAACTATATGTTCTTGTAAATTCAACCTGAAATTCAACAGAAATGTAGTTTGGGCCAGAAAAGTGGCCCTTCTCAGTTCATGGGTTTTATAAGTGTCTGTTTACTTGACCCCCCACTACATGTAGGCCTATTGATGCTAGTAAATGAGTTACTTTCAATATTTGAAGGAACTCATATTCAGTGATTCTGCCCTTCAGTTTACAATGTCTGAGTACACTCTTTTGATAATATATCTCCCCCAGACTATTGAATCAATATGATAATCTTGACAACGAAAGAATTGATGATATATGCAACAAAATGTCATTGAATTTCATGATGTAATTAGAATAGGTTGTTATGCAGGTACATTTTTCTAAATTACATAAAATTGAAACCTTGTCATGTTGAGAGCATATCCTCCAAATTTTAGAAAAATCCTGTGTAAAATTAAATTTTACAGCATGTAAAATTTTGGTCCATTTTGAGAAAAACGCGATTGAAAATTGAGATTCCCATTGACGACTGTACAATTAATGATAATTAAGCATAATATCAAAATTAAACTTGTTTCAAGGTTGCAAATGGTGTTAATTATTAGAGAATAACAATACAAACAACATCAAAAAATAATTTTTTGGTCCATTTTGAATTTGACTGTGTCCTTGAAATTGATGGACGACCTTATGACATGCGACCATATCAGCCATAAACTCAAAAATTGAAGTTGAGCGAGTGATTTTTTTGTCAGTTCTGATTCAAAAGAGAAATACTGAAATTTGAAACCATCTAAATCTCAAAGATTTTTGAAAATAAAGCATTTGAATTAAAGTTGTAAACGGCCTCCTGAACATGGATGAACTGTGTATATTGTAGTAAAAAAGAAGGGTTAATTTTGGTTAATGATGAAAAATTAAATATTGTGTATTTGTCCTGAGTAAACAATGACACAATCTGAAATGCTTCCATTTTTGAGAAAATTAAAAAATATAGAACAGCTTGGGGGGGGGGGGGGCCGAACAACTTCTTTTTGCCACAGAAAAAGTACAAAAAGTACAAAGTGATATATCTGCTCTCTAATATATAAAGTTCCTAATTTGAATAATATAAACCATTTTGCACTAATAGGCCTTCATGTATGTCTGATTGTGTTTTGATGTCTGTCATCAGTTTCATGACAATACCAATTGCCATACTTTGCAAAAGATTGACAAAAAGTTGTCCTATCTACCATAGAAAATGTGCAAAGTGATATCTGCTGTGTGATAATTTAAAATTCATATGTCATTACATTTATGTAAGTATGCCTGATGTTGTGTTTTGATGTCTGTCGTGACAGTCACAGTACCATACATTGTGAAAGAAAAAAAAAGTTGTCTTATTGACCAAAAGTTGGGCTTTAAATCAAAAGATCTGTAATTGGTTTTTCATCTACCGGTACCCAAAAGTTGTCTTTTAATTTTATATTGCTCAGCTCAAGCGGTTATTGACTTTTCATTCTCATACGTGTGAGTCTTTATTTATTTGTGACATTCACTTTTCTAATCTGAGCACTATACTGTACTCTATCACTTCAAGTTTTAATTTTTTTCCCGTTATTCCACTATCTTACATGTGTATTATCGAGAAAATTTGGTTGTGATACAATTATGTAATTTTTATGCGTCCACAATGAAGTTGCTGGAGGCATCATGTTTTCAGGTTGTCTGTTGTCCGTGTGTACATGTATGTAATAAGGCACCAATGAACTGATTTGATTTTGAGGCCTCATACTTGGTCTCATATATTACTAGTACCACGATATTATAAGAATGGCTGTCAGATTTTCATGTAACTTGGGCGAAGTATGACTATTATAAGGCACCGATGAACTGATTAGATTTTGGAGTTGAAAGTTCAAAGGTTACAGGACCTCATACACTTTACATTTAATTTTAGCTTATTGACATGAAGACTTTTGATCAGATTGGGTAAATACATTTATGAGTGAGCCATTTCAATAACCAATATCACACAAACAATCTCAGTGTAGTTCAATTCAATCCAATCTCAAAGATATCCTGGAAGGGTGGGGGATGGTGGCAAGTGCTCTTTAAACTGGGTCATCTGTTTGAGGGTCTTTTGTAACTAAGAATGGGGTGGGGGGGAGAGAGGTTTTCTCTCCAGCAAGAAAGGGTGGTAATTAGTGGTGAGCGATATTGTGATAATATCGAAATTACATGATGTTGAAAAAATATTGAATGCATGATAATGATCTCGTGATTATTTTAAAATATCGCTAGAGGCACAATATGGCCCCAAATACCGTCGATTATGAAAACCTAATGGGGTAATGCATGCACTTCAGTGGGAGGGACCAAGTATTCCCCATAGCTAAGAATACTCTGCACACGAGAGGTAAAAACTGGGGGGGGGGGTAGGAATAAAAGACCTCCATGTTGTTCAGCTATCAACTTGTGGTAGTGCAAGAGCAGTAGTGCGTTTAGTATTTTGTCAACAAATCTGTCGACATGTGCCAGCCAAGAATGCCATCTATAAACAGTCGGCATCACGAATCTCCAAATCTAGTTACAAGAGGGTCTAAAGAAAGCAACATTGTTTTGACCACATTTTGATAACAGCCCCAAAGAGTGCACTGTCAATTTTAAGCCTGAAATAGATTTATCTTATTCATCACAAATCTGGTTTTCAACTCAGGCGATAAATCGTGTTATCGACGATGTTTTTTTCCACGATAATCGAATGAGGTTTAGATCAAATTTTGCCACCTCTAGATATTTACAAGTGTCAAGTGCTTCATCGTAGGTTACAAATTAGTTTCCTAGAATGATACAGAGAGTCTGTTTTTGTAATTGTATACGCTAGAGAGTGGTGGATTGTTTCATTGTAACTAAGACCTCCACTCCAGACTGGACAACTGTACTCACATATTATGTAGCTGCAACAGTGCAACTAATTTGTAGATCATGTAAGTCTTTGGTGTGATGTGAATGCACACAAAACATGTACAGTCAAACCTGCTCTAGCAACCACCTGTACAGAAAGACCACCTTTCTACAAGGACCACTATTAATCGCTTTCCCACGAAAAGTGCCTCTCATTGAAATGTGTATTATTAAAGGCAGGAGATCTCTTTGCATGCCTAAAAATTAACATTGTGTAAATACAACATGCATTTATAAGAAAATGCCATCTGGGAACCTTTAGCAAAATAAAGGAGGTAGAAAGTCAGTTTTAGTGGAATTACAGTGGCCGTTAGACTCAGATTTGAATTTTTTTCTCGCGAGAAAAGAATTCCTACCATAGAATGTACACTAAACAGCTATTGTTTTTCTTTTGCATTTTTCAAATTCTAGGCAATCACTGACCCCCAGATTTCACGGACATGCCCTTCATCTATAGCCTAAGGGCATGGGTTATCTTTCCCTGGTCTGCGGGGATGTTTGCAAATGAGGTCCACTGCCTTTAAAGACCACCTGTTCATAAAGACCACTTTTCTTGTCTCCTATTTGTGGTCTTTACAGGTTTCACTGTATAACCATCGTCTTGTATGTGTCATTATGTAGTTAAGAAACAATAAATAGCTAATAGACCAGTTGAAGTTCACTAGTCATATTCAAATTCATGGATAAATAATTGTCTTCCTTGGGGGTCTAGTAACAAGCTATTTCATAATTTACCTGTTTATAGTGAAATTCATTTTCAATACAGTCAAACCTGTCTTAGCAGGCCAGCCACCTCTCTATAGCATCCAACCTGTCTATAGTGGCCACTGAAATGATTCATCTGGAAACAAATCATGTGTTAAAGAACTTGTGTGTGGCAGCTGACTGTCTATAAAGGTCATGTTTATTGTTTCCCTTGGGTGGCCAGTGCCACTAAGCATAGACATGTTTCACTGTACTTGAAATCCAACTTGCATAGTTGTTGGTACAGTATGTTCAGCAAGCCTCAAGCAAGCTCTCAGGTTCCTCTCATGGTGCGTTTTAGAAATTGCCAATCAAAATGGTTCACTGGTACCCAGACTTTGCGAATTATTTACTGACCCTGACTGTGACATTAAATGTTTGTTATGCCTCCCAGCCTCCGCCCCGTAAGGGAGCCGGAGGCATTATGTTTTCGGGTTGTCCGTCTGTATGTCCATGCATTCACACTTTCTTGTTAAGATTACTGAAGTACCGCTGGAGGGATTTTAATGTTACTTAGACCAAGGATGAACCACTAGGCAAGGATGAATTGAATAGATTTTAGGACAAATCCATCAAAGGGTCAAAGGTCAATGAACTTTGTCCTAAGATGCCATTTTCTGCCTATAAGTTAACTCCAGGTAGGAGTACTCACTGTTGATTTAATTTGGTGGTTAGGTTAAAAAACAAAAGACAAATATTTTAGTAGAGTCACAGGAGTCGAAGATCAGGGTCAAGGGTCAAAGATCAATGAACTTTGTGCCAAACCTATAACTTCAGTTGGGAGTGCTAACTCAACTGTTGATATAATTAGGTTGTTAGCTGCTACATAGTGGGCGCACCGGGCGGAGGCATACCCATCCACTGCGCGCAGTCGAACTTCTGTAGTTTACTTCCTGTTTTTAACTCTGTGCTTTAAAGACACTATATAACACTGTGGAAGACCCGTTTAAAATTTTTTCGAACTTTGCTATCTGACATATCTGAAAGTGTTTGAATGGACAAATAAACACCCTAGAACACAAAAGTTTGGACAGTTATGCTGTTACTAGTACAATATGTACAGATACAAATTGGCACATTAATTTTGTATCGGGCGATAGGAAATTCTGCAAAAGCAGTCTATGGAGAAAAGCTGGAATAGTCTCTCAATGATTTTCACTTTTTTAAAGCACTTAATGATTGTTTTACACTCCAATTTTTTCAGGGCTTCATTTTTAGACCATATCAAAGACACTAGTAGTATGGGGAATCATGTAGCTCAGATTTTTAAAACTGGAAACATTGTTATACAATACCTTTAATATTAACTTTGGGTTCAATTTAGAGTAAAGGTGTATTTGAAGTGTGTGTATGTACAGTTCATAAGTTCAAGTCACTCAGCCAGGGCAAGAAATGAAATTTTTGGGGAGCAACTAAAAATGTAAGGTCATCAGGGGCAAAAGTTTGACCTCTATCCACTTGTATCCAGTATTTATTAGGTCAGTCTTGGGGCAAAGTTTAATGGTGAGTCTTATCAATTTAGAGAGGAAGGAACATGCATCATTTTAAGTAGGTTTTCCCCCATACTCTAGTTCATAAGGTAGTCTGGCAAGTACATGCGTACAGGATTATAACTCTTCATTTTATCAGTGGGGATTATCGGAACATCAACAGCGAATACAGGTAATCTGTTATTTTAGGTTAAATTTGAAATGGTTCCGTTTCCGGATATTAAATTAACCTTGATGATACAACACTAATTCAGAGCTTGTATTCCATTTGCAGTTTTGCAATATTAGACAATTCCTTCATGCACAGAAGGTGTGAATGACTTGCTGGACCTGTGAATAGGGTATTGTATTTAGTAAGAGGATCAGGGGGAATTAGTGAATATGTGATAATTGGTTTTCATTTTATGTATTCATTTCTGCAAACTTGGGAAAGAAAAGGTTCTGTCAGTGTCCAGGGTTTCTGTTTTTCCAGCATTGTTCAGGCATTGAAGTGCTGGAATGAGTTGTTTGACGGGGTGTGCAAAAGGCAGGGAACTGTACTTGTATCTCCTATGTTGTTATGTGCTCATATTGTTGTCATGGGTGTTGATTCATTTCCTTAACAACTTAAAAATAGTACAGTTTACATGTATGTTAGCTGAAAAGCTGGTGACATTGTCTTTCCCTCTTGCTTCATGGTGAATGCAGTTTGTTTTGATAAAATGGTGAAGTGACTGTCTAACACGGCGACCAAAAGGTGCGATAACAAACATGATTGCAATGGCCGATCATTGTAATTAAGATATATTAAGTTACTCTTGTGAAAGTGAACTGGAATCGTGATTACAAATCAAATCACAAAATTCAAATTATGCTTCTGCCTCCAGGTGTGTTTTCTAATCGCAATTTTCCCAAATCTAGTCACATTTTCATAGTGTTCTCAGCTTTGCCTTTCAAACCCGATTTGGGAGGCGAATCTTGTGTGACACTTGCTCGTAATTATTTTTGCTGGAATACCACATTCTCTAGGGCATATAATGTACAAGTGTGTCACAACCGCTTGATCCATCTGGTGCGTGGGTAATTGACAGAAAACATGGCCTTGTCTTTTCACTAGAATGCTTAATTCTAATACCTGTTCCACTAAATTGTCTCGTATCTGGTTGGTAACTGTAATCCTTGCAATTGCAATCGTGTTTGTAATCCTGATTTGGTCGCCGTGTGAAGAAGATCACAGACATAAAGAGAGGTCCCTGGAACTGTCCTTGTACAATATGTACAGGAAGGAAGTGTGTACTTCTGGACTTGATGGTGGTGGTATTTTTAACCCATTGACTCTATTGTTTCTGTTCAATGAGGGGTTTCAATTTTTTCCCGCCACTATCACCAGGGTTTCAACTT
>JZLH01S0275758.1:82129-110907 GCA_001188425.1 Eucidaris tribuloides
AGTTTAAATTTCACCTTTAACATAAATAAACTTAATAGGGAGTAGTCCTAGTACTGTTAAACTTAAATTGTACTACCGGTACTTATGATGACTATCAAGGATCAACAGACCTACCAACATGGATTTTTGACTGCTTTTATTCTGTTAGTCTGTAAAAACAATATATATATATATATATATAGTTTTTTTTGGGGGGGGGGGGTTGTCTTGTTCATTTGATTTAAAAGAACGATATGAACCAAAATGTTTCAAGATGGATTTAAAATGTGTTTGATAATGTTAACAAAGTTATGGAGTCAGCCTTGATTAATGTTTGAAGTTCCGTAATTTTTCTGACATTTCATTGAATTCATGTGGTAAACCTGAAAAGTAGAACTGTTCGAATGAAAAAAAATGTATAGCAGACATAAAAAACATTTAATCCTACAGTGGACTTTTGTTCAAAAGAAAAAAACACACTGATACAGTGTATAGCGAAATCTCATTATAACAAACAAACTTCCTCGATCTCAAAGTCAATATTTTCTTTGTCTTAGAAACCTTGATGTAATTTTTTTTTGATATAACTAATTGCCCTTTTCCCAAGGAGTTCATTATTATGAGAGTGTACTGTGTTTGTCAAAATGTTATGCCATTGTTGATGAGCCTTGACATGCACATGGTGATGGTTTGGGCACATACCAAAGCAATATGCATGTGCCTCTTCATGTGGACAAAGAAAAATATAATGACAGTTAGGAGACTTAGGATACTTAAGTCAGAATCATAAATGTGAAAGAGTTTAATGTCCATAAACTCTCTCAATTTCATCTATATGAGTTCTCTTTCTTAACTAGTTCGATTTTGATTTCAAATATGTGTGCCTGATCCTACTTAAAGGGGAATGAAACCAAGACATCTTACTAAATTCAGAGAGTACAGAACAATACAAGATGGAAAATAGTGAAATTTTGGGCAAATTTGGTTGAACGGTTCAAGAGTTCTGATTGTTCAAAGTTTATTTAATCCTTGTTATGGAGTATCCTTAAATTGGCAACTCTACCCACTTTTCAGATGAAAGTGTGGAGAACTTCCCATTAAATTTGTACACAAGTTTTCAATAATTTGCAGTTTTTTGAAGTGCCAGTTGAGAAAGTATCTAAATTCTTTCAGAAAAACATGTAGAATCATTTTTGCTAGGACATACTTGCACAACAAGCAAGAACAAATCAGATATTTGATAAAAAGTGAGAATAAGTGAAAATTTGTGTACAAATCAATGAAGATTTCTCCACACTTTCATCTAAAAAGCTGGTGGGGTTGCCAATTTAACAATCCTTAACAAGAATCAAATAAAGTTTGAACAAACGTAACTCTTGAACCGTTCAAGGGCATTTCCGAGCTATTTGCGACATGAATCTTAAAAAATGAAATGTACAAGTTCATTACTATTTTATGTAATTTAGAATGTGAAATGTCTGAAGTTAACTGTACTTATTTTGATTTTCTGCACAAGTTGGTGGAAAGTCATGAAAAAATGTGATTTTTCCCAAAAATGAGCATTTTGCGTCGCGGACAGGACAAACACATTTTTAGCTCATCCGGCCCGAAGGGCCCGATGAGCTTATGCCATGGCGTGGCGTCCGGCGTCCGTCCGTCCGTCCGTCCGTCCACAGTTTTGAAAATGCTTCTTCGTCGTCATTTCTCAACCGATTTTGATTACTGATTGTTTAATATGAAGGCTACTGTGGCGGAGATTTAAAACTTCTACACAGAGTCGTGAAATGTCATTATATTTTTTAATTTATGCAAAATTTATTCGACATCACAAAAAGAAGCTTCCTTCTCCCTGTCATTTCTCAACCTGCGATTTTGATTTTGTGATTGTTTATTTGGATAGGGCTGAGTTAGTGCACAGCTTAATACTTCTACACGAGAATTTTGAAATATATACAATCCATGAATTTAATCATATAGTAATATTATGCAAATTTATCGCCCAAAATAACAAAAATGCCTTCTTTTTCCACATTTCGTTGACCGATTTTATGTCTGTTTGTTTATCTGATAGGGCCTAAGGTGGGGGCTTCAGACTTCTGCACAAAATTTGCAGAATTTAATCAATTATGGCAAATTTTAAATTAATGACATTATGCAAATTTATGCAAATTTTTCGAAATCACGAAAAAAATCGTTCTTCCTCGCTTCATTTCTCAACAATTTTAATTGTGAATTACTTTATTTGGTAGGCTGAGGTATGCACAATTAAACATTCTACACCAGAAGTGTTGAAAATTATATCCCATTAATTTGATAATTATTATGCAAAATTTAATCCAATAAATCAACAAAAATTGCTTCTTTCCTCTGTCACATTTTCACATTTTCATCCTGACATTTGCTCCTTGTTTGGTATCTGTATAGGCGCGTAGGTGGGGGCTTCCAAGACTCTCTAGCACAAAATTGCGTGAAGAATTAAATCAATTTATGGCAAATTTAAAATTAATCATTATTGCAAATTTAAAAAATTAATCAATTATGCCAAATTTATGAAATTTATTCAAATCACAGAATAAAATAACAAAAATGCTTCTTTCTCATCTCAGTTTCTCCAAGCCAATTTTGATTTTGAGTTTGCTTTATCTGTAGAGCAAGCTTGGTACATACTGAAACTTCTACCCAAACTTTTTAACTGTTAGCTCATTAATTAATTATGGTAATTATTATCAAAATTCATTTCGCAAAATAACAGAAAATTTTTTTAAAGTCTGTATCATATCAAGTACCTATTAATTTGGTTCCAATTTCAATGTGCTTTCGACCAACAAAACAGATGGAGCCCCGAAGGATCCGGGGATGCAATCATATATAATTCATGTAGTTTATTATTATTTTTTTTTATATTATTATTTTATTTTTTTTCATGTCCTTCCAGGGCATGAAACTAATATTTTTGCTTACTCGAATTTTTTTATATTCATGTTCCTTCCGGGACATCAAAAATTTTAATCTTTTCAGCCAGTATAAAATTGTCCCACATGAAATTTCGGATATATGATGTTGCGAGATGCCGGATGAGCGCTACGTCATTGACGTTTTCTAGTTTAAAATTTTAGCATTAATGAAAAGATATTTACACCAATTCTATGTTGTAGACATAATAAGCATTTCATGTAAATTCAGGGAAATGGTTACCATGGCAACCTCTAGAAATGCTTTCTTCTGATTGGCCGCTCATAAAAGGCATTGTCCTGTCCGCCGACGTTTTGAATCAAAAAGTTTTAATTAACTCTGCAGTTTGGCACTTTCATAAAGTAAGACTTAATTTTCTCTGGATTAAGATGGGGGCAGTTTCATAATCTACTATAAATCAAGAATCGTAGAAAACTTGATTAAAGTTAGAGACTAATGAAAATCTGTCGGCGCGGACAAAAACGTCGCGACAGGACATTTTGTCGCGGACAGGACAATGTATTTAAATATCTATAAATGTAAGTTTTTTATTTGTTGTGTCGTATATGTGTCTGTATTTGTGTGTATGTGTGTAAAGTAATGTTGTGTGTGTTATGTGTGTGATTATGGATGTGTTTGTGTTATCTATTTAGAAGAAAATTAAAGGTAGATGTATGCACCTGTTGTGGTGTACATAGCACATGTACAGTATTTGCATTTGAATGTGAATAATGGTGTGATTTGTGTGTGGCATTAGTGTGTGTGTAATCATCTGTAAGTACTCGCGGTTCATATTTTTTGTTTAAGACAAAATATATTCTATAGGTTCTTACTGAAGTCTTCTGAAATTTTTGATCCTACATGTGATTTGAGGTTTTAAAAACATTAAATTATATCTTTATGTGTTAAACGTATACCAATATAGCATTGCGACAAGAATGTCCTGTCCGCGACGCTGCAATTAATTTAATTACTTGCAAGTAATTAGTAACAGTGGCAAATATTTATTAACCACACTAATAATGTAAACCTCATTTACGAAGCTTCATTTGTATCAAATATCATATTTCATCAAGTCCTGTAAACTCACAGACTTTATAGACTTGTACAACTTCATTTCAAAACCCATGTCGCATTACGTCCTGTCCGCGACGCTGCTTTCGACCAATCAGAGAGATGCATAATGCTCAATTTTTTTCCGATATTTATTTCCACAGCCACAGCCACAGGTCTTTCACATGTACAAATGATTAGCTTCATTTCTTCAGGCAGTCCTTTATTCTTACAAGGAAAAGAAGTTTCTAATGTCCTGTCGGGAAATTCCAAATAGCTCGGAAATGCCCTCAACAAATTTGTCCAAACTTTCACTAATTTCTTCTTGATTGTTCTGTAGTCTCTGAATGTAGGAATGTGTCTGGGTTCATTCCACTTTAATACATGAATTGCATTGTTAAAACATGATACACCAAGCAGTTCCCCATGGTACTATGTTGTGTAACCATAGAGATTATAAACTTAAGAACACAAGAGGGCGTACTTGATCAAATGACTGTGCGACACGTAGAGCCGTCCGCCCATCTAATCTGGGCAAAAGTCGCACTTTGCCCGGATTTCCCGTAGAGAGGCGCATAAACTATAATTGCTTGTAGTCTGGAGTTCTTGATGAGGAAAGTTGAAGAATGGTTAAATAAAACTACGCGCTGATGTCAAACAACATCTATTTGATCCTATTGTTATATTTTGGTTATTTTTGGCCATTTTGAGGTTAAATCCATTTTTTGGTAAAAATTCTGATTATTCAGTCAGAACACTTAAAAGAAAGGTTTTAACAACCTATCCTATGTATAAATGGTGCTCTGTTTCCAGAAAATTCATTCTTATCAAATAAAATTGCACAATATGGGGGCATTTGGTCTACTTTGGGGCTAAAAATCACATTTTATGATTTTGGTCAAAAATTAGATTTTAAGCCCCGGAAATAGTTCTGACGAGCTTATAAATATTATTTTAGGCCTATGCATAAAGCATTAACCTCATGATACCCCATTTAGACCATGTGGCCATTTTGGGTGAAAAATAACGATTTTTATACTTTTTGGTTAAAAAAAAATCGATTTTTAATTGGAAAATTATGCATGTAACTGTAGAGAAGCTTATATTGTGTACAAACGCTGTCAAAGTATGTACAGAATCTAAAAATGCTAGTATCAACCCAACTTACTTCATTACGATTAGCCTATTTGGCCATTTTGGGTCAAAATGCCACTTTAATCGGTTTTGGTCAAAATTAATAAATCAAATCATAGCATTTAATGAAAAGGTTTTAACAAGCCTATCCTATATGTGTAAAGGTGTGTGCCGAAGCATTTCTTTTACCCAACAAGGGATATTTTGGTCATTTAGTTTCATTTTGTTGTTTCTGTTATAAATTATGATTTTTTTTTACCAAAAATCATAAAATTGTGATTTTTCCAGAAAACTGGACCAATGCCCCCAAAGAGGGCAAGTTGTGTTGATGGGAATGCATTTTCTGGAATCAGAGCGTATGTATTGATAGTATGGGCCTTTTAAAACCTCTCTATTAAAGTTTTTTGACCGAAAATCTGATTTTTTACCAAAAATTGTAATTTTAGCCTCAAAATGGCCAAAATAGCTATAAAGTAACAATTAGGGTCAACAAGATTGTTGCACTGGGATCGGCGCGCATTTTACTTAGTCTTTAGACCGTTCTCCACCAAAATATCCTGTTATGATCAATTATATCCCACGGTAGATATACTGTCCGTGTGTGGGGAATCCGGGCAAAGTGCACATTTTGCCCGGATTAAGATGGCGCCCGGCCCGTACAGTTCGACACAGCAGCATTGCGCGCGCGGTATACGCAGTGCGCGCTCTTGTTTTCTTAGTATCTATCTCTATGTGTGTAACACCTGTCACCCTCTTGTGTCCATTAGCAGTACAGTTGCATAACAGTGGTGCAGGTGTTGCACCAGTGCTCAATTCCATTTGAACATAAATTGAGAAAAAGTCAAGTGAAAATGATGTTGAGGTTTATTTGTTTAGTTAGTTTTATTTATTTATTTATTTTTTGGGGTTGGGATTTTACTGTTGTAAAAGGCCACTGAATAAAACAGTTTGCACAAGAAAATGTAACTTTGAAAAGCAAAACTTTGAAAACAAAATAACTTTTTGACAGTTTGGTAACATTTTGCACAAGAAGAGTTTGTTAACCAAGTGTACACTGCTGATAAAAAAATCACCAAATGACAGATTTCTTTTTGGTACCCCAGGGTACCATTTATGTCATCATGTAATGAACGTAAAGTTGCTGTAACTGCAGTACATAAACCCCATTTAAAAAATTATCACATGTATCAAATTCTTGACACAGAACTGACAAAAGGAAGCAAGTGATGAAGATGTCGTTTCTCTTGAATAGCAAGTTGTGTCAGTCATTTACATTGGCATCAATGCAATGTTACAGCATTTTGATTTGAATATTTATCTTTCAACAGAATGATTATTTCTTCTCCAAATTTTCCTGACCTGAAGGTACAGCATGCTTAGGATGAAACATCAATATCTCAAATTCAAGTGATTTGTCACTTACAAGATATGAAGTACATGTACTTTGAAAGAAATCACTGTCTAATGCCACAAATTTACATGTACCTTTTCCATCTAGGTTGCACAGCTTTTAGTAGTGCCTGTGAACAGTATGAATGCTTCTGATTTATAAAGTGTTCTTTAAAGGCAGTGGATCTCATTTGCAAACATCCCCGCAGACCATGAAAAGATAACCCATGCCCTTAGGCTATTGATGAAGGGCATGTCTGTGAAATCTGGGGGTCAGTGATTGCCTAGAATTTGAAAAAGGTAAAAGACAAACAATAGCCATTTAGTGTACGTCTATGGTAGGAATTTTTTTCTCGCGAGAAAAAAATTTAAATCTGAGTCTAACGGTCACTATAATTCCACTAAAACTGAGTTTCGAGCTCCTATATTTTGCAAATAGTTACCAGATGGTATTTTCTTCTTACTAAATGCCATTGTATTTACACAATGTTCATTTTTAGGCATGCAAAAGAGATCCCCTGCCTTTAAACCCCTTCAGTATCTCACTCAGAAATTGACATCCCAAGTTGATAAATATTGGCAGCAAAGTCCTAAGAAATCAATGTCTTATGGATGTGGGTGCAAACTGGATTTCTCATCAACTGTTAATGTGCTGAAGTCGCAGATCTTCACCAAATAGTGCACATAAAGTCCATAGTGGTTAAAATCCTCCAGCACATTAAGAGTTGAACATATGCATGACCAATTTGTTAAGAAATGGTCATAATGTAAACTTGTTTGCTTGTGACTTGTTCTATTGTATGATGTATTATCAAGTACGAACTGATTTGGTTGACAGTTTCTCTCCCAACGGGTGGATAATTGTTTTCTTCGAGTCTTCGAAAAATTCTTTGATTAACCAGTTATCAAAATTATCACCAGGGCCCTGTCTCATGAAAGTTTGCAGTTGATTGCAACTCTAGAAAATCAATCTTAGCTTGATTTCACCCAATCAGAATCCAGTATTGAAAGACTTGCAATCGATTTATGGATTTGCAATTGATTGCAAGTTTTATGAGACAGGCTCAGATATGCAAATGCCATCAAATATTTTACTATTAATAGTTCTTGGTTATTTGTAGCATGTATTTTTGTGCAGTTATTTACATTGTCCGGTTATATTTGGAATCTCATTTTGGGCCGGAAAAAATTTGGCATCAAACCAGTGCAGCGCATATTTCATAATAGTTATATAATATTGGATGCACTTGAGTGGTATATCGTATATATTGCATTCAGAAACCATGCATATTGCACGAGTCGAAGACGAGTGCAATATGCATGTTGATGAATGCAATATATACGATATACCACGAAAGAAATCCAATATTATTATTATATATACAGATTTGAAGAATTCATTGTTATTTTTCCATTTTATCGAAAAATGCATGCAAAGCTCTGTACTGCATTTCACCAGCGACGTTCGAAACTCCCTGATTTCACACTCACGCACTTAATCCCTCTCTTCACGCGCGCACTTCATCGCGCAAACGTACAGTATCGCGTATTCCATCGTGCACTTCATCGCGTAAAAGTAATGCGCAGCATTATTACGCGCTCGCGCGAATACAAACAGAGACCACACAAAATATGGCATAATGTTGCACGGCAAATTAGCACAGTATCCTATGGGGAATTTGATCTTGCATTCAATATCGTTATTATTGCACATGGAATTGAAGGGGTAAAAAATATGAGTTTTTAATGCGCCGCTAAAAACTCTTATATATAATACAGAATATATGCTTAGCTGGTTATTGATATCATTATTTTTGTAATACTGCAACATCCTTTTCTGACATATTGCCGTCTTTTCTACCTTTTTGTCTCCCTGTGCAGGTATCAGATCTATCTGGTCGACACACTCCCTTTCCTGAGACGAAGACGTACTCCACACCTTTGAGCAGCTAAAATTTTACTTCATTTCTTTCTATCAAAATGGTAATTCTATGCGTGAAGAAAAGAAACAAAACAAAAGGACGATATGCTTAATCTGTCTAGAGTAAACAGAATGAATCTATTTTCCACCAGTATACAAGCATGTGCTACTTGTTACAGTTTTGCCAACATCATACATGTAGACAAATTATACGAAAAAATATACTGGTGATTTTAGTCAATAGATACAAAATTAACTTCATTTGTGGGAAAGGATGGGATGTTGGTTACATAAAAGAGGAAAAAAGCTAAATTATGTACCCAAAGCAGAGAAAATGTCCAAAAGATGATAAATAAAACAATTCTTGCTGGGATTAACATTTTATAAATTTAGGAAGATATGGGATCAGTTTACCCAATATTTTGCACATATATGATTTGTTTATTCACTAGTTTAATTCTGTGCCTAGTAAATTGAAAAAAGGTAACATTTTCAAAAACAAAAGCACAAAACTTTTTTACATGTGCTACTTTTGTACTGTTTTGCCATTGAGTTTTGTTTATAACCAACAAATAATTTGAATTGCCATATGTACAACGTAAAGGGGAAAAGAGACCTAACACATACAGCCATGTGTAAGTGTATATGTCAATATGCTTTGAACCAAAGAGGGGGAGGGGATAATGCCTTTGCTTACATCATAAATAGTTGGAAATCTGTGAATGATTCATGTAACACAGTGACATTTCACATCAAACAATTGTGAGGAGTGTGCATGTATACTACTCAGCTACACAGTACACTTTGCATAAGTCCAATTCGTTGGGACTGGGAGAAAATACATTGACATGGAGAAAATTTGACTTATGGGGAATCAAACACAAAAGAAGGTAAAGAAATTAAGACTTCCATGTATGTAGACCTTCAGCTACAGCAATATTCCATGTGTGCAACTTTGACTGAGGCAATATTAACTGGGCTTACAAAAAACCCTAACAAAAAAAAAAAAAATGATTTTAAAAGCTGTTAGGAATCAATGCCAGGCAATCTAGACTGTCATGGAACTATTTGTATCGACTCCAATCAGGTGCCAAGTCTTGTACCACCAACGCACTTAAGAAATAGCTCAATACTTCCAATTTGGTAGAAAGAAATGATATGGAATGATATCACCATCTTCTACAGAAATATTGATATAAAATTTGACACCTGTTTGTAGTTGAGAAAAAAGTTCCATGACAGTGTAGATTGTAGAATTAACACTTCATAGTTTGAGAACAAAAAACTGTGTTTATGCATATCTATATGTTTTTTTTTTTTTGGGGGGGGGGGAGTGGCAGGGACTTGAGAATAAAGTACAGTTACAAGGATGTAGTGAAGAGATTGAGAGGCAAGATAGTTTTGATATGTTCCTGTCATCCATCCCCCGTTGTCGCTACATCATGCACCGCCCCCACCCCAATTTCTACCTTGTAAAGATTTGAAAATTATTTCATATTTGGATACCGGTAAATATTAACCCTAAAAAGGCGGGGGAGGGGCGGAATCTACGTGCCCGCCCCGCCTACGTTTCGCGCCAATATGTCGGCAACGCACAAAGCAGGTGCCACGGCGTTTCATGACTTTCTTCTCTCGAGCCTCGTGCATCTTTAAAGACCAAATTTGCGACGTCTGGGTATGTAGTTCTGAAGTTATGTAACATTCATACTTGCATGTCAGACCAAAAACGCTTAGAAACAGATATTTCCTATTCAATTTCAATACAAATTGTGTTTTCAGCCAAAATTCATAAAAATTTAGGATATTTTTACTTTAACTGGTTGAAATTAATTAATTTCATGCTGTTTATGATCGCAAAAGTATCCCTGACAAAATTTCAGCGAAAAACAAAAACAAAGGTAAAAAAAAAAAGAAATACATAAATTTAAAAAACAATAATTACATAGGAAATCAATTTTGATTCCGGGTTTTTTCAAGTGCATTTGCTAAGAACACTAAAGAGAGTTCCAGACAAAAAAAAATCAGCATTTTTGGAGCTTTAATTAGTGATTTAAAGCTTAATCATAACTTTATGCATAAATTAGCATAATTAATATATTCTGAGTAATTAAGTATACAGTCTTGTTGATTACGTCATGGGTGACGTGTGTGCCGAATTTCGGTGCGATGGACGGCTGAGATCTCAGGGAGGAAAGCGGAATCGGGCCTTCCCCCCTCCCCCCCCCCTCCCCCAGATATACATGTACATGTAGCATGGCCAAAAAAGCATAGCCTGATTAGGGTTAACATGTAAAATTTCAGTCATGTTTTCCATAGGTTTGAAAAGATGTGGATTTAATCTTTTAACAAATACTGATGCACTTGAAAATGTTCCTGTCTCTCTCTCTCTCTCTTTCACCACCCCACTTTCCCAAAGCGCTAGAACAGGGATACCAGTTATCAGGCAAAAGCCTAAATTGAGGGTATCGCAAATGTTCCCAGTTCATATTTCAGTCTTTTCTGTGGATGTGTGTCAAAAAAAGGGTACAGCATCTTTTTGTAGGTAATTTTTTTTATCTCCTGTCATTTATTCTAATTGACATTTCTGTTCTATTAATAGAGCTATACAGTTTGGATCATTTTAAAATTCAAGATCGGCTCAAATGTACAAAGTAAAGCCCAAAATTTTAAAGGCAAGGTTATCACCTGTTTTAAATTAATGGAAGCATTAAAACATACACTTTACTTCACTTTGCATAAAGTAGGAATGAGCATGAAGTAATTATGCATTTGTCCTCACCATGACACCCCCACCCTTACCCCCCCCCCCAAAAAAAAAAAATTAAATCTGTGAGGGGAAAACAATTTTACAAAGAATGGAATGTACATGTTTGTAATTGGAGGCAATACCACACTACATTCTATCACCCTTTCTTTTTCAGAACTTTAGACAAGCTAATAAATGTAATATAAAAGGCTTAAAAGCACAATTCCACTTTGTCCCATTATAGCTCCCCTCCCCCCTAATTTTCTCCTACAACCACACTTCATCCATATTGGAATGAAATAATGCCAATGGTGACTATAATTTCTGTGAAAAATTAGACTAGTCCAAGTAGTGTTGGGGTGGAGGGGGGGGTTGTTATAAGGAAAGTTCACACATGTAACTGCATGGGTTACAGTTTGAATCTGTAGTGAGATACAGGGAGTAGTGCTGAGTGTCATTTGTAGAATAGGGAGTGATGGCTTTTTTTTGGGGGGGGGTTTGATATAGTTGATGTGGAGTGGATCAGTCTAAGACATTTTGATATTAAGGACCTGGAGATTCAATTAAACAAAATTGCCAAACTTTTATACATCAGAACTACATAATGGGTACATAAGATAAATATGGATGAAAATCACATGGATGATACATATTTTATTTGGGGGGGGGGAGGGGGGAATGGCTGTGGCAAAATTGGGTTATCAATAGAGTTTCACTTTTTAAAGCCCTTAATGCACGTTTTAAAGGACACGTTTTTCAGGGCTTAATTTTTTTTACCTTATTAGAGGGAGGCACATAGCATGAAGGATTATATAGCTAAGATTTTTAATTTTTTTTAACTGGGAACATTATTAAATTATGCCTGTAACATACAAATATATTAATTGTTTCTTGAGAAATCTGGCAACACTACCTTTTGAATTAAAATTTAGGGATGATTTGTTTGTCCAGTGAAGCTTGGGTGCAAAGTCTGCATTAAACAGTTGCACAAAGTAAATACACGAGGCCAGTAGATTTCTACAGCAAGCACTTGACATTTGACTGACTTTATCAATTTATCAAACATGTCATTCAAACACAATTTTGCAGCCATGAACTGACAGACACTCATTGGCCATTTGCCAAATAGTGGCAGTGAGCAAGCTTTTACTAATCCATAAATGAATAAGTAAATGGGCAATTCAACGGTTACTCACGTTACATTTGAAGGCATTTTGATTCAACTGTTGATCTCTTAAATAAATAAATTACAAGAACATCGGTTACTCACGTTACATTTTGTCCAAGGACATATTTTCTGGGTTATCTTCACGTAAATAGATTTTTATTGTAAAAACAACACATTTATCATTGCAGTATTATATGCTTAACACTATTTCATGGAAAACACGGGAGAAAAAAATGATAATTTTAGTAGGGGGAGCCTAGTCCCACATGTGGCATATTGTGTATGTTTGTCAATTCTCCTAGAAGGTAGCGTTACAGAAGCAAAATTTGGGGTAGAAATGATGACCCCCATTGTTTCTTCATAAATCATAGCCAATCAAAGCAACAAAATTTAACATGAGTTGAAATAAAGCCAATTTACGTAGTGCTTGGTTTGTCCACCAACCTGTGGAATTGCCCATATAAATATATAAATGAATATATAAATGTATATATAAACTGGTGAATTAACTAGTGCAAAGAAATTTGATCGACCAAAATTATACCTGGGCTTTAAGTGAATAAGCGCCATCTTTTATTTGGGCAAAACTTGAAGGTAGCTGCATCCATATTTATAATAGGAAACAATAAATGTGCAAGAACATATTTGGATTTGGATTGGGGGGGGGGGGTAATGGGCTGCAAGCAGATAAATCAGACTTTGTACACTGATAGGGTACCAGATTCCTAGATGATATTCATAAAAGAATTGAACCCCATGTTTGCTAGGTATGTACAATTCATGGTAGCTAACAAGTCAATAAAGGGGCGGGGGTAGGGGTGTCGGAGGGGTGATAGAGAACTATCAACAGTATACATACCCAGCCATAGCAACTCATCACAAGAATAGTGTGTGGAATTGTCTTGACACTGCAGGGATTAATCTAGTTTTAAGTAATTGTAAATCTAAGGAGATTACAAATGCAAAGATGTGCAGCATCAACAACAACAAATGCATTTCATGACAGACATTCCAGGGTTTGGGGGGGGGGGGGGAGGTTGGATTGTTGCATATAAACTACATGCATATATTTTTTTTTACATTATGGAGGATGATTTTGTAGTTGTGATTATAAATGATCTGTCAATTTGAAAGATAAGTCCCCCCCCCAAAAAAAAGGAATAAATATAACAAATCTGAATAAATAATTAATGAAACAATGTCTATATTTTAGGATTATGTAATTGTATAAAGTGGGTTCTGCATAGCTAGCTGCTAGTTGGTCAATGTTTATTTCAAGGACATAAGGGGAATTTGTAATAAACAACAGGTTCTTGTTATAACAAACTCTTTGGGACCAGGAAAACACTATTTTGTACTGACAGTTTCTTATATCAAGGTTGCAAAATAATGTTAAGATGTAAGAAAATTTCACACTGGGAATAAGAAAAAAATTAAAACAAAAAAAACAAAACTGTTACTTCATATAAAAGTCAAAGAAAAGTAAATTCAGCAGCCAACCTACATGTACCTGTACACCCAAATGGTCCTGAAATATATTCCAACAAAAATGAGTAAAATTAGGTACAAACAGGAGCGGTGCCAGAGAAAAATGTTGGAGCGGGGGGGTGGAAATATGGTGGGAGGTGGGAGTAGGCAGAATTTTTTTTTTTTCTGGAATTTTTTGTAGACCATATTTTTCCATCAGTGGCCAAAAACTTATCCATTCATGGCCAATCACTAATCAATCAAAATCTTGTGGGGGAAGGGGGGGGGGCAAATTTGTGAAAATACTCAAATCCCCTAAATTTTTATTACTTTAAAAAAAATAGGGTAGCACCCGCCCACCCCACCCCCCCCCCCCCTTGTGGCTCACCACCTTCTGGGTATAACAAATGTGCCAGGGGTAAGCTATTGCATTGAAAGAGGGTATACTAATTAACAGGGTGTGTGAAACAAGAGTTTAATTAGGAGTATTCAAGACACGGAGCTTTTGATGGTATTGGGAAAATGATCAAAACTCACAGATACTGAGTTGGTGTAAAAAAGTGATTTTGATTTAGAGTATAAACTCTGATTATATTTAGATAGTAAGGGATAGGGTAGAAGTAGCACATGAATTATTTCAAAGAAATTGATACAGACACTGAACCCCCCCCCCCCAACACACACACATACACACCAAACGATCATTTTGCTGTAAGTTTGCTGGGGTTAAAATGGAATAGGGATGAATAACATGGAGTAGGAAAGCCACACCTTCCCTGTAAATTGAATATAAATACATGTACAAAGTACATAATTTTTTTTTTTTGGGGGGGGGACTTGTGTACTTTGAGAGGGTGGGATGGGGTCCATGAGGGCGGAAAATGTTTCTATGACTCCCAATTTGGTATTACAGCACTGGGGATATATACTTATCTGTTACCATATGATTTTTTAATGTCAATACTCCAAACAAAATATGATTCACTTTAATCTTAAAATAACACCACACAACTTGTCATGTATTTTAGTTTTACAAGTTTAATGTAAAACTATCACTACATGTCGTGAAAATATGTATCAGAGTGTGTTGTGAGTCTGTGAGTGTCAGTGTGTGTGTATAGTATAAGTTTATAAGCTGATATAGCATAATAAATATTACTAGAGCAAAAAAATAGTCGATATAAGGGCGGAAATAAGCCCAGGATAATAGGTACCTATATAAGCGGGCCAAATGAGCCTTGCAAAAAAAAATAAATAAATAAAAATTAATAAAATCAAAAGAAAAACTATGAATAATAATGAGAAATTGCAGAGACATTTATAAGGGTAGTGATAAACCCAAAGTCTGTCTCATTGACTAATACATGTATAAAGTTGTGCAGTGCACAACTGAATAATAGGAACAAGCCATGTAGATTTACCAAAAAAAATGTACGCATGATTGATAAATACTGGCAGATGTACCCCTAGAATATAAAATACTACTGTACAAGAAACTGAATGAAAAGATTAAATGATAAGATAAATGTGCATAACACATTAACCCCCCAAATTCATATTGGCTGCATGTAATTTAATGGGTGGCATTATAAACCCTATAAATTTAATTAATAACTACAGCATATGCATGCCAAGTTTATGCTTCCCCACTTCCTTGTCCCCTGCTCCCCCCCCCCCCCCCTCCAAAGAGAAAACGTTAGTATATTGCTAGGCTATACACGATATCGCTCTTTACCTGATAAAGGGGGTGGAAATATATGAATAATATGGTTTGCCCAAAGTATATCAAGAAATGTAACAATTCGGCTACCCCCCCCCTTATTAATTCTTTTCTCAGTTTTCATGCCAGAGGCAGATATGGTAGGACAATCCCAAAAATTCTTGTCCGATAGGACCCCCCCCCCCCACCCAGTAACAGTCAATAGTCCAAAAAATTTTGATCAAGTTTAAATTCATATTATGTCGATAACCCCCACCCCCCCCCCCACCCCTCTCCACCCCAAACCAGTTACTTTCATTTTGGATATTTTTTTCTTTAAAATATGGAAGCATTCCGGGGTTTGAATTATACCAATACCACATGTGATACTGGTATTTCTGAATATTGCAATAACTTTGATGTCCAGTAGCATAACTATGCACATCTGTCAGCTAGTTTTTAAATAAGTACACCTCCCTATCAAAAAGAAGAGAAAAATCTCGAGGTGCAATTTTTCAGTTGATTTAAAGGGGGGTCTTGCTTTTGTTTATTGATGCTAAATAAAATTAAATGTTAAAGATGTGATAGGGAATTCCATAGTATATTAGATTATGCAAGGTAGCCTCATTCAAATTTATCGGAAAAATTTTGGGTACTTTATTGGGTAGAAACCCTTTAAACAAACCGTATTCAAAAAATATTTTTTTAATTAGTAAATATTCTTGTCGAAGTGTGTTCATAGTTTTCAGGACAGGTTTACATAAATCCCCCGAACTGTGTAGGTAAACTGAAAACTTGAGCTGGTTGTGTATGGTAAATGTAAGGTAACGGGAGTTGTAAGAATTTATCCCCCCCCCCCACCATCCCTCTCCTCCCTGCCCTTCTCCTCCCCTTCTGCCCTACCATAAAAGGGGCTCAGTTTCGGGGGGGGGGGGGGTAGGGGGGGGGGAATTCCGGAGTCCAATATGATATTAATCTGGCTGGTCAGTTTACTTAACAGGAAGGTTTTATTAAAAAAGGAAAGGGGGCATGTGATGTGTAAAGCCATAAGTACTAAGAAATTGTTCAAATATATTTAAACAAAAATTTGATACTAGGATTGTACTTACACATATTAAAGGGGAACTCTAGGCTGATAACAAATTGCAGTGAAATAGATGCAGAAAAGTCAAAGGAACATAGCATTGAAAGTTTGAGAAAAAGACCGATATGTAGTACTTAACCCATGCACGCATAAATCCCACATTTTGTGGTTTGTTATCATAACTCATGAATTAGGAGTAGAAAAATAAAGGAAAATAGCTCAAAAGAAAGAGGAAAATTTTCCCTTTAATTTGAGCCTATACTTATTACAGTCCAATGTACGAGTCGATCGCAGGATTTTTCAAAAGAAAAATGATCAACAAATCTTCAAATTGGCAATGCTTTTAATAATTGAAAATCCACTATATCTCATGCATATTGGCAATGTTTGACCAGAAAATTATCTAATTTTTTTTTTAATTTGTAATGCATAACACCTCATGGAAGTGCCATTCAAAGAAATAAAAAAATATGTTGCCAATTTGAATGATGAAATAGGGATACAATCCTTCCCAAAATAAACCCTGTGCGTGAGCACAAGTATAGTTTTGGTCTATCAGCAAGGTTTTTGGCAATCTTTTACAAAGTATTCTATTGTCACCCCAGCCATCAGAAAACAATATCAAACCTACTGAAAATTGTTTATAGTGATAAATTATGATGTTTAAATTAAAGGAGAACATTTGTCAGTATTGCATTACCTGTGGGACATGTTGTGGGTGAACCCCCCCCCCCCAACATTTTACATTTTGTGTAATTTCTTGAAAATGGGAGAGTTTCAGAGTGAGCCATTCTCGGGGCATTGATATACATGTATAGGTGTATCTAAAAATCATAATTGCCAAGAAAGTCATTTTTTATCATATTCCAGGACTATACTTTGGTTTTGAGATGCAAATTTTGAAAATTTAGAAGAGCATTACAAAATTGGCAACTTTGTGACATTTATTGTGAGCAACCTACCATTTGTTCTGTACACAAAGTGCATGTATCACTAAACTTTCATTTTCATGAATTGTTTTGCCTGAACATACATTTATGTGGGGAAAATGTGGAAAAGTGTTTGAACATGCATTGTGCATAGACATGAAAAAATTATCTTTAATTCACAAAAATATATGAAGGATAACTCTGACAATGAGGTGGTAAAATGTATATTTTGTAATCTTCAAAAAAATGGAATTATTTCTGGTATAATTTCCGGTTGTACATTGAGCGCTATGAAGTGTACTTGTGAAACTTAATACATATTTCAAAATAAACTCTACAACTTGAGAACTTTGTGTCAAGTTTGAGTTATTTTTGCTACGTGAACAAAGTAGTGATGGCAAGTGGTGATGTGAGTGTAAATGAAAAATTGAGAAAAAAAAATAATGCATAACGTGAATATATATAAGATAAAATATCAAACACTAAAGGGCATTACAACATCATGACATGAAATTTTTACATGTAGGCATCAAATATATAATGTTCCACTAAAGTATTTCCTCATGAAATATAATTAACAAACAAAATTGATTTATTTAATGATAATATATTTAATCATATTTTTCAGCAATAGAATAATACTATACCAAAAATTAAATATAATAATGTAATTAAATACATGTAATAATGGGAGTACATAACACAACACAAATAAAAGATATTTTCTAAAATATCTGCAGTTTTGTTAGTGTGAGAGATTTCATAAATCTTAATGGGTCATCCCTTGCTCACTGTGCCATAATGATGAAAAGGAATTACAAATAATATTTCTATGTGTATAAAATACATATATTCATCCTAATCATTTCAAAGTGTACACGGTGAGTGACTCTATTCAACACGGGTAACCAATCTGCAGTATGCGTTTTGTGTCGAGCAGTCCCACTTGAGTAATCAATAAAATTAAAATTGTATTATGCTGTGTGCTTAATTTACTCAGATGTATTCAGTTTTATTCAAAAGCATTTGACTGTAAGATATAATCATTCACGTATAAGATATATGTTTCTAGTTTTATTGTTTTTTCATGCTATATCATGCTAAATATGTGTGAAGTGTGCTTATATTGTACACAGTTGAACAAAGGCTCTACATCTCACTAGCAGAAATGCTATTTCCGTAGCATCCTTTTACCAAACAAATGTGAAACAACTTGGCTCTCTTATTTTATTTTGTTTGTTTTTGGTAATACATGTAATCTCATTTATTCATTCATTCAAAATGAGCCCCTACAGTACTAATTTAATTTTGAACACTTGATAATGCATAAGTAATAGGGTATTTGTATTGGTTATGTTGTAGAACATATTTCACTAATTTTTAGTGGCATTATTTAAAAAATATTTCAGGCAAGGGAAATCCAGTTGATCCGTACCAACTCCTCAAAGCACTGTCGTCACTTTTGTCCAATGAGGGAGGCATAAAAAGTGTGAACGATGTTTCCAAAATCATGGTGTAAGTATGGAGTTGCGTTATTTATTGCAAGGGGGACCAATTTTGGATGGTGGTTAAAAGTTATGACTCCCTAGATACTTAATGGTGTTGAAGAAGGGCTTAATTGTGACCACTGAGATTTCATTTCAATTTTTTTTTTTCGGGGGGGGGGGGTAAGCGTGTAAGGATTGTTACTTTAAAACTTGCCATGGACTTAGATTCAACTCTAATCAACTTGGATTTTTTAGGTGCCATGAAAATTACTAACCTAACGAGATGCATTAGCCCTCCCCCCCCCTCCTGGATCTATGGCTTGCAATGTTTTGCCGAAGCATAGTTCAGCATGTAAACTACATGATCATTATAATCAGAAGTATTGATTTTGTATGCCAAATATAATTTATGCATGAAGGTCCAATATTCATGACTCTATTGAAATAGGCCAAGGAATGCTAGTTTTTTTTTCATTAATCTTATGAGATTTTCTCTGGAAAAGAAGATAATAGTTAAAATAGATTTGATATGTATTTTAATTCATGAATCTCGTTTGTTTTTTAGCTTTTTTTCCAAATTTGTTGCAGAAATTTTTTCTGCATTATTAGTATGATATGAATTAGTTTTGATGATCGATAACTATTTGTATTAAAAAAAACCTCTAATATAAACAGAAAACTATAACAAAAAAGCCATGAAACCATTTGGCAAGGCCATTTCATGCATTGGGTTAGGGTTAAGTAGTCCGCATGTTTTGATACCACTCTAAAAACTGAATGTGCTATTGGGAAGTTGGGTAGTTAACAAGTGGTTCCATCAGGTCTGTGTCCTTTTACAGCATGAGTTGCTAGATGGCACTGTGCATTATGAATTCATCACATTGATAGTTGTACCACAAAGTGTAATTATTCAATTTCTGACTTATTTCTAATTTCCATTCTAGGCTCATGAAGAGTGCCAGAAAGATGGTGAGTCGCTGCATCTACATGAACATCCTACAGTCGACGAGTGACAAGGAAACTCGCGAAAGGTAAGTCTCAGTCGGTGGGGGGGGGGGGGGGAGATTTCACTCTTATTTAGCTCTGAATCTCTTAGAAAAATCTTGTTTTATGTTTAAAGCACCAGGCCAAACCCCAGGATACAGCGTTGTGCTGCACCATTCTGTGTCCATGAGAAGGATTTTCCATAGTGAGGTGCCGAGGCCACGCAAGTGCACAACATACTGACATAAATTGACAAAGATTCCAGTAAAAATGATGTGAAGTTGTTATTTTGGGAGCCTTTAGCGACCGTATCACTATTTTACAGCATCCTAAAGTGGAAATAAAACTGATTCTGGTAATTAAAATCTTAAGAATGAACTATCAAAGAAACAACACTTTACAAGCCTGCTGAATGATAGCATGGATGTTATTCCTTCCCTCTTGAAACAGCGAACATACCACAGTGTATGCTGCTGACAATGTCTTATTTTGTTGGCAAGTGGCTGATTTCTTTATTTTATTAGTGGTAAGATAAGAGTTACCCCTTCCAGTACTACATTCAATGCAAAGTCTATGGAGTTTTGTTACAGTGGTACTGGGAGAGTTAATGCCTATTTAGTCTTGGCTGAGCATGTTCACAGAGTTGACAATTTTACACTTTTATTTGATATCTGCATTTAAATTATATTGAAGACAGATGATATTAGTCATTAAAGGCAAGGTTGGTTGGGTGGTTGGTTGGGTGGTTGGTTGGGTGGCTGGGTGGTTGGGTGGGTGGTTGGTGTGGGTGTTGGCCTGTGGCGGGTTTGGTTGGGGGTTGGGGTGGGGGTGGGGTGGGGTGTGGGGTTGGGTTGGTTGGTTGGTTTGGTTGGGTTGGTGTGTGGTTTTTTGGTTTTGTTTGGTTTTTTGGGGCGGGGGGGGGGGGGGGCGGGTTTGATTTGTGTATTGATGCATGCTTATCAACTTGAAGGGGCTGTGACCTGATTGGAAGAAGTCAGAAATGCCCCAAGAACATAATAAGTTGAAATAAACACAACAGAAAAAAGTAACTACCCCCTTTTTCAAACTACCATAACTTTTTAATGAAATAAGTTTTAGCAAAATAATTGGGCAGGAGTAGTTCTATAAGCATTGACTAACTTATGTATGAAAATGAGATTGATCCGTCAAGCCATGCATGAGTGAGCATGCATTAAAGGCAAAAGTGTCACATTTCAAAAGTCACAAGAGTCATTTTGGAGAATTTGTGATGGCAGGATTTTGACAAATTTGGTTTCTGGTGAATGATTGAATGCTACTTTTGTTAAACATCTATCGATTGACCCCCTTACACTTCCCCTGGCACTTTTTGCATATTTTACACTTCAATGAGGTCAATATAAAAATTTCCACATTTCTCAATTTTGGAATTGTATTGGAAAAATTAAAATCGGTATTTTTCAGCAAAACGTATATGTACATGTACGAACGTAAGAGGTTGTAACCATGTCAAGGTTGAATGAGCACACTTTATGAACAAAGCAAAAATGTCATTATTTACCATTATTTTGGCATAAGAGATGACTCCTGTGACTTTTGAAAAGTGACATTTTTGCCTTTAATGCATGATCACTCACACATGGCTTGACGGATCATTCACATTTTCACACAGGTGTTAGTCAATAAGTGTAGGAATACTCCTGACAAATTATTTTGCTGAAATTCATTTCAAGTTACAGTTGTTTGAAAAAGGGGGAAGTTACTTTTGTTGTTGTGTGTATATACCAATATATACACTGGCTAGAGTGTTTATTCAAGTTCGAAGGATTTGTCTTGAATTTGTGTACTCGAGGAGAAACAAGCATTAATTTACCAGTATTGAATCTATCTCCGGCCCTGATAGAAATTGATCCAACAAAAAGCTACACAACAAATTTCAACGTCACAGCATTTTCAGATAATAATGTAACAACAAAGGGTAAATGTAAGACTCTAAAATTTTCACAGCAGAGACTTCAAACAGTATACTTGATTCTGGGAACAGTGAACATATTGGAGCATCTGAGGGCTAATTCCTTTCTTGTCATTTTCCTTTATTTATTTTTGTTAATAGATTTATTGAGGAAGGCGGTTGGGAGCTTCTCAACACTTGGTTACAAGAGGCCAAGACTGGTGACCACAGTCCTGTCATCACTGAACTCATCAAAGTCTTTGAAAGAATGCCAGTCACCATAGATATCCTGAAAAAGGTAACAGAAAAATGGTTACCATTCACAGATAGTTTACATTTTTTACAGTACACGTGTTGATACACTCTAGTATATAAAATGAAATAGGGCTGATACACTCTAGTATAAAATGAAATAGGTTGATGCACTGTAGTATAAAATGAAATAGGCTGCTACACTGTAGTATACCACAAGCATGGTGATATTCCAAGATTTTTCATACATTTGTGTTACATGCAAATTTATTCTTAACTGTTAGGCAAATGTTCTGTTTGAGTTATTCGTACAGGAAATCAACATTGTATCCGGAAGGATGAAAGTGAAAGAAAGTAATATAAAGAAGTAAGCCTATAGGAATATGAAGCAGAAGTGTAATCAGAATCTTTCAATTTCGGGTGCCACATTGGTTGGGTTGGGGGGGGGGTAGAGATAGTGTATAGTAGGGAGTACTGATGAGGTAAGAGGCCACTGAATGATTTGGGGATGTTTGTGATTTATTTTTATTATTATTATTTTTTATCAGTATGTACTTACCTGTTTTTTGTTTGTTACTATTTACTTTTTGGGGGGGAGGGGGTGGCTAGGGGGTGGGGACACTTCAGTGGTAGTAGAAATTTGCATGTCATTTGTTTCTAGTGCTCCCTGGCAGCACTAGTAGTATACTGATCACTTGGAATTGCCAGGAATCAATTTAGTGAAATGCATACACATATGGTACATGTATGTAAAAATACAGGTACTTGGATGTAACATTGAATGTTTTATCAGCTTGAATAATCCAATATATTAGTAAATCTGAACTGCAGCAAGGTGCTACAACAAAGGTCAATTTCAGTCCTGCCAAGTAGGCCAGGCAAGTTAAAATTTAGGGGACTCTTTCTGAAGAACACTGATATTACAAAGTCCCTAAGTCTCAAGTTGGCATTTTCTTTCTACTTTATTGTTTTGGCAGCCCTGGTATAACAAAATTTCTATATAACAAATTATTGTAGACATTATGCCCATAAATGTAATAAGCGTAATGGGATATTAAATTCCCTTCGATGAATTTTTCTGCTTGCCATTAGGTTCAATTGGAAAACAAAACTATTGATAACCATGGATGCCTTGTGTTTCATTTTTCTTTTCCCAGAATAACACTGCCAAAATTATCAAGTCAATCAGCAAAGGAGACGGAGAAGAAAGTGAGTTATACGTCCGACATTGTGGCCAGTAAAATTGGCTGTATCTCGTTGTAGATATTTGATATTTTCTCATGCGCCAGTATCTATTTGAAATTAGAAATCAGTTCATTTCAATTTCAATTGAAATACACACCGTCACTGCGTTTTATGCCATTGTTTGGATCGTTGAACTCCTAAGCATGATATTGTGGACTTGAAAAGAATGTTAATTCAGATGCAATGATACTAATTTTGCTGTAGTCTCTATATATTCAAAGTTTATTGTCATGTACAAATTAAAATAACATTGGCCCAAAAATCATATTCTGGCTGTTTGGTTCAAACAAATATATAATATATAATAGACAATTACAAAATATAGCACTAAATAATATATTGCACATGGAGGTAGCTTCATCTTTTATTATATAATCACAAACTACAGCCAAAATTATGCCAGACCCTATGTAGATTCTTTTTCCATTCTTTCATCATTATTTGTAACTTGTTAATTACTCTTTGCCTGTGGCAGTTGTCATATTCATTGATTTATTTAGTAAATTATTTATTTATTCATGTATTTATTTAGTTAGTTATTTAGGTAGGTAGGTAGTTAAGTAGTTAGTTAGTATTAGTCAGGGAAATAAGTATGTTTTGCATTCACTTCAGTTTCAACATCTTGTCATTTGTCCTTATCCCTAAACAGAACTCAAGACACAGGCTGATAACTTAGTGACTGCATGGATGGCTGTGATTAAAACTTCCAATATAGGTGAGTAATAATAGTTTTGTTTATTTAAGTTCAGGTTTATTCCATATCTTCAAAGAGAACAATAAGTGTACAGCAGTGACAAAATGAAGGTGAATAAACACAGTACATAGCACAAGATTGTACCTCTGCAACACCCCCCCCCCCCACCCACATACAGGTGACTCCCGTTATAACAAAGTCCTTGGGACCGGGAGTTTTCTTTGGTTGTATTGAAATTTTGTTATAATCAAACAGTGAAAGTACATAAAGATATATAAATAATAATCTCGGGACCTGAATATCTACTTCATTGTAACAGGAATTTCGTTATGACTGTGTCGTTAAAACGGGAGTGCACTGTATATATACCATTACTGTTCTTGAACATACAGTTTATATATGCCTGCCAGAACAATGCTGCTGATACCTTTCCAGAGTTACTTCATTATAGGCAGTATATAGGTTGGTAAATGGTGAAAAAAATACATTTTCTTGTGTTGTGTTTTTAGATAGACCCACAGTATATCATCTATTAATTCCCTTTAAATTACACACTCTGAAACACTAAATAATTTTTTGAGGATTTGATGAGAAATAAAAAAAAGTTTAAACAACGTATGGAATATGTAAAACCAGTGGAAAATGGCGCAAAAGTGATTTGCATAAATGTAATTGCAGAAAATTCATCATATCTCTGGATTTACATTACCAAATGAAGTAAAATGGTACGAAAATGTATGGTCTTTTAGCTTCATAAAAATACCCAGTATTACTAGGTTGAATATGAAATTCCTATGATAAAACAATGATTTTCACTTCTAATATTTTTGGAGACATGTTTACATGTAAAAGTTGTATGAACATTCCTCAATCCTCATGATTATTCTCATGACATTTCTACTTACAGAAAAGGAGAAGGACAAACCGTCAACGCTTAAAAAGAAAAAGAAGGTGAAAAAGACTGAGAAACACGCCTCGCCCACGGACAGAAATGCAAATAGTGTTGATGGGGAGGACGCAGACGACGAAAGTGAGGAACCCGTTTCGAAAAAACTCAAACTTGAGTCGGCTAGCAGTGAGCCAATGGACACTGGAGAATCACATGATGCACATAGGACTAGTGGTGATTCAAAAAGTGATTCAAAATCAAAACATGCCGCTGAAAAATCAGGCAAACATGCCAAAACTGCCACGAAAACATCTCCGATGACGAGATCGAAAGCGAACTCGGAGGCCGCGAGAAAGGAAGCGGAAGCCAAGGCGGACAGTGCCGCAGCCAAGACGAAGAAACCAGCCAAAGTCGTCAGGCCGGCGCACACAAAGTTTAGATCGACAGGTATGCAGATTCGTGGCGCCAATTTTCGTTTCATTTTGGCGGCTGGTGATACGATGTTTTCAGTCTTTGGCGTCGCTTCTACCCAGTTATATTTTGTCTTTTCGTCCACACACAAGAATAAACCTTTTATTCTCATTTGCTCTCTATTCAAAGAAATAAAGAATAAGTCATGTTTGTGTTATTCTTCACAATAAGAACAATTGTGAAAGTTGTTTGTTGTCATCACATATTCGCTTCCTTTGGAGTACCAAAATACATCTTTTCCCTCACACGATAACTTTGCCTGGGTTTGAGGTAGAATAATCAAATTCATACCAGCAGCACATCTCTTCAAGACTCAGGTCAGGTTTGAATGTAGGTCAAATTGACAAAGGTCAATGAAATTTCCATAATAAGCACTGTGCTATGCTGTACACACAAACTTTTTATAGGTGTGAGGTAGGATCACCAAATTACACCAGAGGTACTCCTCATGTAGGCCCAGGTCAAGTGTTAACCCTATGTTAACTGGGGGGGGGGGGGGTCAATTCCCCTCGACGAATTTCGTGACCATGCCGCTGCGCAAAATTTTTTGACCGCATCGCTCGCTGACTTTTTACTTTCAAGTATTGCACATCTTTTGAGACCGTTTTTGTGAAAATCGGACATACTGTTACGATGCTGTGCGACTTTTCACACAAGCATGTCAACCCCAAAATTGCTTAAAAATGTGATATTGTGTACAAAACCAATGGAAATTGTGTTTTCAGCCAAAAATCATAAATGTATGATTATTTTTGCTTTTACTGGTTGAAAGTAATTAATTTTATTTTATTTATGATTGCAAAAGTGTCCCCATCAAATTTCATTGAAAAAACAATAGAAAACAAAAGGTCAAAAAAACAAAGAAATACATAAGAAATTCACAAAACGGTAAAATAAGAAATTCATTCCGATTCGGCAAATTTTTTTGTAGATAATTGTGAGAAATGTCAGAATGAATATTTTCACAAAAAATTAGTGTTGTACTAGCTATTGTAAGTGAGTTATAAGCAAAAAATAATTTTATGCACTTATTCGCATAATTAATTACTTAAAAAATAAAAAATAAATATTTTTTTTTGAAAATTTTACTATACAGTCGTGTAGTTAACATCTGGCTCTATGCGCATGCAAATTTCCGCGGCGATCGCGCGATTTGACCCCCCCCCGACCCCCCCGTTCGAACGAACATTAAAGGCACTGTATAACAATGTTTCCAGTTTAAAAAATCTGAGCTTAATGATTCCCCATGCTACTAGTGTCTTTGATACAGTCTAAAATTGAAGCCCTGAAAAAATTGCAGTGTAAAACAATCATTAAGTGCTTTAAAAAAGTGAAAATCATTGAGAGACCATTCCAGCTTTTCTCCATAGACTGCTGTGTTGCAGAATTTCCTATCGCCCGATATAAAATTAATGTACCAATTTGTATCTGCACATATCGTACTAGTGACAGCATAACTGTCCAAACTTTTGTGTTCTAGGGTGTTTATTTGTCCATTCAAACACTGTCAGATATGTCAGATAGCAAAGTTCGACAATTTTTTAAACGGGTCTTCCACAGTGTTACATAGTGTCTTTAAAAAGCAAAACGTTTTGCAATTTTGCAATCCGTGTAAACTTGTAATCATCCAATTGCATTAAATGCCAACATTTTTGTGTTACTGTGATATACAAATATTGAATAAAGGCAATACTGCAGCTGCTTACTCAATTACTGTAATATGTAGCAGCCACTGAAGCTATCATACATTGTGAGCTGGACATACATCGGACCTATCAGGACCACCCTCAAATGAAGACTAATTATAACACCTCTCTGTCTGGCTACTATCACAAACGTCTATAGTTGTTCTACTATTGATGTAATAGCATCCTATTAATGTACGAGACCACCCTCATACATGTATAGTCCTTTGAATACTTCACTTCCACTGGAGTGACTGGACTACAATAAACAACCTAACTCCTGGTTTCTAGTGTACTATATTGTTGTATTCAATATAAGAACCCGCAATTATTGCAAAACTAAGGGCATTCTTGCGCTGATGCGACAAATTGCATTCTGTGTAAGATCTCGAGATGCAGGTGAGACATATATTATGCATTGCATAATTATCTTTATAGAGGATGTGATCATTTGTTGATTATGTGACCTTTATTTATTAATCCGTGACAGGATTAGAAAAGGATTCTGAATTACCACTGCCAAAGGTCAAGAAGAAGCCGGTCGTCCAACCTCTCGTCAAAACTGAGAAGCCAAAACCGCCAGTAACTGTCAAGAAAGATGGGTAAGAAATATTTTAAACCCTTTTAAGCCTCTACTTTTCGCACAATAACTGTAAAGTGTACAGGGATACCACTGCACCTTTTTTGTGACTTTTGTCTTTGATGTCTTGTTCAACTTTTTAGACCAAATTTGCGAGAAGTGGTTACATCATCGTGACGTCACCTGTCTTTTCGTTAGACAATTTTCCCAAAATGGCTCATTTTCATCGTTTGTGTACAAATTCAGTGGAATCTATCACCCTTTGTGGAGTTCATAAAGTGCAGATTATCTTCTCATTATAGTCACTGTAATTAATCAGTTCAGGGCTAATTATAGTTGGATAATGGCCTATAACAGATTTCATTCAAAAAACCCCAGTCCAACAAACAGAAATACACATGAAATTTGATGAACAAAGAAATACACAAGGACAAACTTGACATTTGTATGAAAAAAAATTAATACACTCATAAAGAAGATCTGTGCATGAAAACAAAATCCAAGATAAATAAGCTGTTTTATAGGCCAAAAAAATATATTTTGCATAAGTTTTGCATTAATCGTAGTAATTGGAGATAAATTCTATATGAAAATATAATTTTGCAGACTTATCGATTTCATTGTAAAGGATGTGTTGCTGAATTTCTCATCGGTCATGTGTTCAGTGACTGAGCATCACAAATGAATTCATATAATAATGTCTGTTCAATTTGGCCAAAAAGGATTTTTGTGCATACAATTGCAAAAATCATAGTAATTGGAGGTAAATTATTTATGAAAAAAATAATAATGCAGACATGGATTTCATTGCAAGAGAGGTGTCAGCTGAACTTATCGTCAGTCGTCAGAGAAATTCAGAGCATCGCATATAAATTCATATACAATGATGTCTGTTCAGTTTCTTGTCATACCATTGGTCATTGTGATAATATAAATGTTTTGATTTGTGTGTGGTATCTTCAGTCCTCTTTTCAGCAAATCTCTGTCTCCTACCGAAAAGAAGCCTCCCAAACCTCCAGAACTGTCAAGAAGTCCGTCGG
>JZLH01S0275758.1:118417-128549 GCA_001188425.1 Eucidaris tribuloides
TATATATTTATTTTAATATGAACTCTAAGATTGTGTTGTAATGATTTAAAATGAGCAAATGTAAAAAAAAACGTAATATTACTCATGTTTCTGTAAAGTAATTACATTAACATGTTAAAGTTACGTAAGTGCAATATAAATACTTATTGACTTGTATTTCTGTTCGTGTTTAAATTGTACTGTATTAATTTTATGATGTGTAATTTCATATGAAATGTTGCCACAAAAGTGGAAAAATAATTCCAAATCAAATCTTGTAAGGTTTATGTTCTCGGGTAGCATTACATTAATGTCACTTTGGTGGCAATTAACTCATTGACGGCGGTTTGATTTTGCTTATACACGCAAATCCATCGTAATGAGATATCTCTTGTCAGTCTTCAATGGGTTCTTTTGTGATGCTGAATTGTATTTAAAGGCATCGTTTAACAGTATTTCCATTAAAAAAAAACTGTAACCTACATGATTTCCCATGCTTCTAGTGTCTCTGATAAGGTCTAAAAATGAAGTCCTGAAAAAATTACAGTTCAAAATTATCATGAAGTGCTTTAAAAAAGTAAAAATCATTGAGAGACCTTTCCAGTTTTCCCCCTAGACTACTGTCTTGCAGAATTTTCATTGGCCGAGAGTAATTCATATGCCAATTTTTATCTGTACATATTCTACAAGTGAAAGCATAACTCTCTGAAATTTTGTGTTCTATGGTGTTTATTTGTCCATTCAAACACTGTCAGATGTGTCAGATAGCAAAGTTTGACAATTTTTTAAATGGGTCTTCCACAGTGTTATATATAGTGTCTTTAATTTCTTACTTGGGGATTTTACTATTTCCCATCTGCAGGAAGCCAGTGCCGAGGCGGGTCCTGAACCGCTCTTCCCAGACTTCCAGAATTTTGGACAATTCGGTGCTCCACCACACCACCCGGGAGGCAGTCTGCTGGGTGCCCCGCCCGGCGGGCCCCCAGGGGGCGGTATGGGCCACGGCATGAGCCTCATGGGTGCGCACCCACCAGGTGGGCACCCAGGGGGGTCACCCAGAGGCCATGGACCCCCGGGGCCACACCCAGGAGGGCCACCCCCGGGCCACGGACCACAAGGGGGCCATCCAGGGGGCTCACCCAGGGGACCAGGGGGGAGAACAGACCCCACCCCACCCTCGCCCAACACGACTATCAGGAACGTGCAGAATCTACTGGCTTCGTTATCGGTGAGTGTTACTTGTACCAGATTGCATTTGATGTTCTTGGGGGTGGTGTATAATTTGTGAAAACTGTACTGGAAAATAGGACTACATAAATGTATGATTTTTTTATTTTTTTTGATTTTTTATTTCAACCTAGCAACTTGTTATTGGATGGATGATGTAGGTGTTATATTGCACATCCCTCAAGATTTTGTATTATTCCTGTCCTGTGTGATATAGCAAGATTTTGAGTAGCACATGGATTCCCACTTGTATCATAATAAAGACAAATTTCATTTCAATATATGAAATATGTTTTGTGTTATGTCCACATTTAACAACTGTTTGAGTGTTATGTCAACTCACACAGCTATTACTTTTACAATTAAATGATAAAAAAAAGACTTGTGTCCAAAATTTGTAGGTAAATGTGTGCTCTTTCATAACAATGCTGTGGAGATTTCCAAAGTTACAGTGAATTTTGTGTTGTTTATTTCGAAACATTAGCACGTCATAGACGACCAGCTGGGAGCAGATGGCACATGCAGAACTATGTATCTAAGCACGAACCATATTTCTGTCAAAAAAAGATGGTACATGAAAGAGTGAAGATTGTAGGGTGTATATGCCCCTTGTATTACACCATTTAAATTACCGGTATTGATATTCTTCCGTCTTCCTCTCTTTTTAGGATGGGGATGCTAATGCCCCTGGTGGTGACCTACTCAGTCAGAAAGATCTCACCGATAAATTAAAGGAAATGTTGGAGCCATTCAAGAACCAGATACCAGGTATGCATCAGATTATCCCATCTCTTCTTCTTCACCCCTGAACCCCCCCCCCCCCGAAAAAATAATAACTGCAGTTCGACCTCGATTAACTGCCCACGTTGGGACCAGCAGCCATCCAGGTAAGTGATATGGATGGATAAGCGAGATAATATACAAACACAGTACAGGGAGGAGGTAATACATGTCATAAGTTATAGTAAAAACAACCCACACATCATGTGCAAATTGCAACCGACCACAGACACTTTATTTATTGTGCCCTGATACCCAGCTGATTTCTGTGTACACTTGTGATAAAGGTGTATCAATTACAGGCAATGAAAAATAAGTCCATTGTCCAGATTATAGAGACATGCGGTTAAGTGATGGCGGTATAACCGAGGCTGGACGGTAAATAAATAAAAATCTGTGTAGCAAGATTTCCTTTGGTAACAGAACAACCAAAAATGAAAGTTGTTCTCAAACCTTAGATTACATCATTCATGAGATGTTAACAATTTCCAAAAAAAAACTTCCACGATAACTTCTTGTAATCTCTCAAAGACCTTGATACAAAGTTGAAAATATTTGTCATAGATTGATGCTTATTCCCACCAACTTTCATGAAAATTATGACTTTGTGGCTCCCAGTTGTAGAAAAAGCATTGTTTTCAATCTTATTCATGCAAATGAGGTCATCATAACTCTCCTAAAAGAATGCTTGTTAAGCCTAATTTTCTACCCAAAATCTACTATTCACCAAAATATGGGCATAGCTAGAAACTATTGAAAACCGTTAAAATGTGTTTCCAATAAACAACTGTTTGAGGATTTGTTTAAATATGTTGGTGAGTGACCCCTTTATGAAACCTAATTTTGTATGTACCGGTATTAAAGATTTAGCAGACGAGTTTGCTACTGAATTGTTTCCAGAAGGAGTAATTTGCATTCTTCTAATACTTAACATTCTTGTAATAATTCACATTCTTATAATAATTCACATTCTTGTAATAATTCACATTCTTATAATAATTCACATTGTAATAATTCATGATCATGTAATAATTTTTAGTCTTGCATTAGTTCACATTCTTGTATTAATTTACATTCTTGCAATCACATTCTTGTAATTATTCATATTCTTGTAATAACTCACATTCTTGTAATAATTCACATTCTTGTAGCAATTCAGTCTTGTAATAATTTACATTCTTGTAATAAAGCAAATTCTTCGCATTCCTGACAGGCAACCAGGACAGCAGGGGTGGTGGTGGTTCTGGTAGCGGCGGTGGCGGTAGCAGTGGAGGTAACGTACCCTTCCGTGACGGTCCCCCTGGCAACTTCGGACCACGAGGCCCCCACGAACCCAGAGGTCCCTTCCCCATGGGCCCTGATGGTCCCATGGGTCCGGGACCAGGTGGGCCCGGTGGGCCGGGGCCAAGACCACATTTTAATGGTGAGTCAGTCAAGTCATTAAAGTTAGTTAAACATTAAGTTATGTCTTGAGGATTTCAGGTTTATTGGGATGTATATTTCATTCACCAGATCATTTACTGACTGCCAGAAGGGCATTAACTCAGCACCCATTGAGAAGCAGAAGGGCACTATCACTGTGCAAAGTCATTGGCATTAGTGCCCGCCTGGTTGTCAGTGTGTTTGGATTAATGCTCTTCTGGTTTTCAAGTGATGAAATAGATCAATATAGGGTTGCTTGCAGATGGGGGTCGGGTGACAGGTATTGTAATCAATTATAGGTATATTCTTTCTTTACCATATTAGATTGTATGTCTTTTATTATAAATCTTTTGCTTTTTAATACTTCAGAGGCATTAGTGTTCTATTTGTGTAAGTAATGTATTTTCACATTGTGTGTATTGTGTTGTGTTAACGGGTTATCTTTTTTTCATATTTTATATCGTATTTCATTTTTGCAGCTTTATATTTTACACGTTTGCATTTCTTCTCCATTTTGCAGGACCAATGATGGGCGGCAATCCCTTCGGACCTCAGTTCTCCGGGCCCAATTTCCCCGGCCCGGGGAGGGGGGTGGGCATGCCGGGCCGAGGCATGGGACCACCGGAGCGGGGTATGGGGCCCCGAGGCCCGTGGAGAGGGGGAGGAGGACCAGGAAGAGGAGGGAGAGGTAACTGAATCGTCATTTATTCACCCTTTAACTCTCAACATGCCAAAGTCACAAATATACGCCACACAATGCATACAATTTCAATAGAGCTGTAATTTCCATGGCATGTTAATAGTTAATATCTCCATTTTAAAGATTGGGTTCAGGACTTGCAAGTAGTGTTGCACGACTCCAGGATTTTTTGGAGTTGACTAGTCGCCCATCAAAAGTCGCGGCTCCGACCTATTTGGCGACTCTCGGCGTTTGGGTCTGTCGGCATGATCAATAGGTAAAAAGAATCATACTACAGCCTATATAGTGACTGTTCATTGTCCTCCTCAATGATTTTAGTTCAACAACCTGAATATATACCCCGTATATGTCTCTACTTGAACTGAACTGGCCATGATTTTATATAACAATGAAATGAAAAGACTGCGATCTTGATTGTCATCGATGTTTTCACAGTGATCCAGAGAGTTGACTCTTGCATTCATAAAGTGGGAGTCACGACTCCTTGAAGATAGTCGCGACTCCGACTTTTGACGACTTAGTCGTGCAACACTACTTGCAAGCCCATCATTTCCCTTCATTATCAATACCAAACAGTAGTTTAGTACTTTCAAATGGTGTGTTGAAAGTTTGAGATCCATGAACTTGTTGTTTGATGAATAAACTAATAATGATGTGCTACCAGAATATTGTTCTTTCCAAGAGTTTAAATTTTGCTTAAAATGCAGAACATGGTTATGTGTACTTTTGCATGATCAGTTGAGCACTGTGGTCAGTGGCTGACCACATATGCTAATATAATCAAACTGCTGATCTCTCCATGATTTTCGGCTAGCGGCTGATCAGACAAATTTGGAATTAGCAGAATTGTAAAAGCATCGGCCGTCACTTTGCAAATTTTGAAGTTTAACCGTCCAGATTTTCACCCAAACTATGTATTGTACCCAAAGGTAAAATACATAGACTAGATTTTGTGTGTGTGTGTTGGATAACCAGTAATTAACAGTTTTGCTGAAGCCGTTCTTGACGAACCACTTCTGCAGTATTGAAGCAGTTTGAATAAGAACTGGTCAATATGATCTCATCAAAGTGTGCATCTTCTGTTACCACTTCATGTTTCATGACCATTTTTATCATGTGATTATTCTCGTAGGCAAACGAACTGTGTGCTACCACTACCAGTCAGACAGGGGATGCATGCGTGGAGAGAAATGTCACTTTATTCATCCCACGGGCAACGGCCCGCCCTGACCCGCGGCCCCGAACAACGAACTCTTCGTCTTCGTCAGAGACTCGGCGATCATCATTCTTGCTCCGTCCATTTCACAAATGAAAGGAATGTGATGAAACCAAACAACAACCACGACAAGACACGGGAATGTTATGCAATGATCCTTCAAATCAGCAGGAAACATACGTGGAAAACAATGCGGGCTACTTCGAAAATGACGACCCTGTGCGGTACGTGTACTGTTCGTGGTTTGCCTCGTGGAGTCATTGGAATTTATACCAGAATTTCTTTTTTGCTCTTAACCCGTTGCATCCGAGATTGTGTAATTTCCAGAGAGTTACTAGTAATACGTGATGCATCTGCTTCTAGTAGCCAACGGGTTAAAAAAAAATCACATCTGTTCGGATGCCCAGGCTGTGAAGGAAAGTGATACCGAACATGCATTCTTCATCGAAGATGATGGGGTCTTTGCTGCCCGCGAAGCAACAGTGATAGCACGTCGGTTTTACATACTGCTTTCGTTTGTCTACAAATCGGAGGGAAATGAACAGAGAAACTCGAAAGTTTACCAGATGGATTCTATTCAGTGTCCCGATACTAAGGTTCTTAGAGTTGGTGGAATGAAAAACAGTTATCTGATTAAAAGAGAGGACAAGCAAAATCACAACATTTGAGACACAGTATTTCAACTGTTGAAATTGTCATGCTTGTACAAGATTGTGATGTGAATGCAGCATTAGATGATATTTCATATTTCAACGAAAACGTGTGCAACATGAACTCAGACCAACTATCAGCAATCTGGACTTCCCCATATACCCTGGGGACGTTTTACAACAGCCTGGGGAATTAGGCTATAATTTGATTGCCTCTTGCTGTTTCCTTTTATTTATTTATGATTTTCTTTTCAAGTTTAGTCTATGTTTTTCACCAATTATGTTACCCACCGATGAGCGTAAGAGCTCAACAAAATATTGGGGAAAAAGGACTTAAACGTGGCTAGCACTGCTGTTGCATTGCTTCCAAACATTAATGCAAAGCAAACTCTCATGTAGAGGCACTTGAATTAATCTGGGTCATTTCAATATCTAGAGTACTATTTTTATCACAGCAAAATAAAAATGGTGCATATAATTTTTCTCATCCACATAAATAGAATGAACAGAATGAACAGTTTTTAAAGTCAATTACACCCTCAGTGCGATGTACTTACAATAGTGTATTCCACTGCACTGGAAGAGATTTCCATGTCTTAGAAGGAACTGTCACTGGTAGTATATATTTAAACTTACAAAGGCTGCACTTTTTCTGTACGTGTAATCCAGTATTTTTTATTTGGAAATTACTAGAACTGGCGATCATTGGAATTAGTTATATTCAGGTCATTCGTTAACATGTAGATGTGGTAGCATTGTTGTTATTTTATCAAATTTTAGGCATGAAAACATGCTGAGAAATGAGACATTTATTGCATAACGTTTGCATAATTTATCGTCAGCATCACTCGCAGCTCCAGTCTCTTACCATTCCATGAGGTTTATATGTAACAGTGCCATAATTTGCATTTCGAATGTCTTGTCGTTATATCCCTTAAGGCCGCTGTACACCGCACAACGCAACAGTTCACGATGAGACAGTCCCGCCGCGGACAGTCCGTCGTGAAAGACTGAACATGTTCAGTGTTTGCTAAAAACCATCTTGTCGCGTCGCGAATGGCTATACATTGCAAGATGAAACGATCTTCTTTTGTTGCCGACCATCGCATTGTGCGGTGTGTAGCAGCCTTTAATCATTTTAAAACAAGTTTGTTACAGTATTGCCCGTTTTGATATTCAGAGAATTTCTATTTGTGGAGAAATGGTGAGTTGTCGCTGACCTATCAAAATCTGTCAGACCTACTGTGGCAATTTGTGGCATAATCATAAGGGGATGAAAAAGACTGAAATTGAAACTTATAGGTTGGGGGGGGGGGGGTATTTCATCTATTTCCACAACTTTTCCCAGAGATATTTATCTCTTAGTTGGTTCTCTTTGCATTACAGCACATTCGCTGGCTGGTTATCTTCACAAATCTGCTCCAACACACACACAAGGCAATAGCAACAGGTCGGCACAATGTTCACGGGAATAGCAATTAAAAAAAATCACTATCTTAACTAAAGAGGTCCATAAGTAGGAATAATCAAGTCAACACTTTTCATTGATTAGGAGGTTTTTCTTCTCATTGACACAGTGATTACACATTCCTTGATGGCTGTTACTACAGCTTCAAATGCTCTCAAGTTATTAAACTGTCACTGATTGAGTAGGAAATATTTGTTTTCCTGATCTGTAACTTTTATAGTATTGTTTAAAGTGGGGGTAAGGGGGGGGTCTTCTAAAGATTATTGTACATTGGGGAAGGACACATGTCATCTTTGACCTTTTGGGAAGATCCATATAGAGGTCATTGCCGTATCGTTACTATGATCATCGAATATAGCATCCGCTTTTCCGGTGCTGCTAGGTGGGATGGTCTATACTTTCATTAGGAGAATTTCTGAAGCTCCTCATATCAGTTGGTATCCATTTTTTATGAGACTAGATACTGCACTTGGAACAAAACTCCTGTACAATATTGAAGATTGGGTAACTTTAATTAATTAATGGCTTTCAAGTGTTGAAGTCCACTACAAGATATTTTAAACCCTTAAAATATTAATCCTGCAACCCATCCGTGTATCATCAGAAAATTGAATTAGATATTTGTTGTTGTGACGGAGTCTGGGCATATAATTCTACTCAATGCACTACAACCAAAACTCCACAAACCGTTTTCCTATAATTGCTTACTCTTGTTTGACAGTTCCAAAAATGGCAAGTGAACGTATGGACGTCCACTTCATGCGCCCAGGTGCACTTTTATTATGAAGCATGCCAGTAAATTTAATCTGAATTTTGTTGAAGCCCCTTAACTCAAGACTATCCTTCACTTGAGAATCTTTTTTTTTTTGTATCACATTGTGAAGTGCACATTTTGTACTTAACAGTTTACAGTCTGATGACAACAAGTTCACTTATCCCCACTTAAGTCTGTTGCATCACATTCACAGTTGCTTGGTTTACGTCATTCATACGAGAAAGAAAGAAAGGAAGCCAAGAAAAGAATTCATACCACAGTAACCACACACTTAAAATCTTGTTAAAAATGCACAAGTGTTTTGTTGTTTGCTCTTTTTGTTTTTTGTCCACATGCGGCCTCAATTTGTGGCAAATGAAATTCAAGGTTCAAAGTGTCATATGCTAATCTGTTTGCCAATAATCATGAAAATCGTGGAAATGTTTATCCCAGTCCCAGACATCAAAGCATTTATGGTAGAGTTACTGCTGTGCTGTCCTACTTTTCTGCAAGCTGTCATACTCAATTCAAAATTGCAAAGTTCCTGCCAAGCTGTTGTAAAACTGAACCCCCCATGTACTATTCCCGGTGAAGTTTATTAAAAAGGTGGATAGGTTGAAATTGAGAAAGGGGAATTATTATACATCACTTGTGGCGGTATAATCAAAGGCCATGCTCACCCTAGACAATCATTGGAAGTTGAATGATGTAATTAGTACATGTGGTTTGTTAAAGTTAAACCATCACAAAGATAATCTTAAGGCAGAGCCAATTAAAGCCATATAGTCGGCAAATATTTGTGGTTCAGTCAAATATGCATTATTGACATTATTGGTCTGTAAGGTACATTATTGAATTACAAGATAAGGATCATAAGTGCTGGGATAACCAGCTTTTAAAGATCTTTTCTTTTTCATGGCAAGATATATGTGGCATATTATTGGTTTTCTTAAAAAAAAACACACCTTTGTAAGTTATTTCAATACAGTTTACTCACGTTTTAAGAAAACTGATATAACAAAATCCTGTTAAAGTAATGTTTCAGGTTGGAAGTGTCAAAATTTCATTATAACAAAGTAATTTTGTTGTCCTAAGTACTTTGTTGTAATAAGAGCTTGCTATAATTAACCCAAGATATTTATTTACAGTAGAGGGACATAGTACTTCACGTTTTATGTAGATATTTAAAGCCAAGTTATGCCACTCCCATGGTAAGGTACAAAAAAAGCATCTGACAAATCAATTGTATTATTTTCCACTTTCACAATCTCCTTTAATCAGAGATGTCATTTTGTTGCTTTGTCTTGCCACATGTGGAGATACTGTAGGATAGTGGAAATAACCACGAATACGAACTCTTGCTCAGTACCCATGCCCCAAATTTGTACTCTAGAGTGGAAAGAAGAAAAGAAAAAGCCCTGCTCATTAAAATTTGATGTTAGATGGGGGTTAACTTTGGGGTAATTTAAAAACACTTTGTTTCTGATACAATTTTAGGATTGTGATTTTGATAACGGGTATCCAAGTGCTGGGACATTCTGAGAATTACAGGTTTGTACAGCCACTGTTGAAATAATGACCTGAAAATCTATTCTACAAGGAATGATAAACTCTCATTACGCCCAATCAAACAAGTTTGTTGTGCATGGCCTGTTTTAGCAGTACAAGGAGAAATATGTTTATCATTAATCATATTTTCTCGTCTCCCCCCCCCCCCCCCAAATTAGGAGCGGTAGTTTGACAACATATTTGTTACAGTCATAAAAGTCAAATTCCTTTCAAAATATCATGATGTTGGTGAAGAGGTTTTTATTTTTTATTTTTCTGAAATTTGTAGCACTGGATGGTTCTCCAGCTTTGCAAAACTTTGAAAAAAATTTCTTTGTTGATTTGTTTATGTTTTGAAAACTATGCAAAATTAGCTTTTTAAAACCCA
>JZLH01S0275836.1:7522-24083 GCA_001188425.1 Eucidaris tribuloides
TTTTTAATGGGGCGGCGCAAAAAAAAAAAAAAAAAAATTAAAACACCCCGTTATCAGCGAGGAATGTCGGGACACAATTTTTTCTTCGCTCTTATAATTGATTGCTCGCTATAAACAAAGATTCCGCTTTCTCTCCTCTGTTACCAAAAATGGTGCAACGGTCAGGAAGGAGACGTCACCCAGTTACATGTGCTAGCTTGCACTGGTCCTCGCGCTGTGTGATAGGAAGTGTGTACAACGCGTAGTGGTGTGTAGCACACCCGACGAGTTGATCAACATCTTGCAAATATAGTTAAGTTTACAGCGCAAAACATCGCTTTCGCTCACTTGCAGATGTAAGCTGAGGTGGATAACAGGGTCAGTTTCCTTTGTTTTTCTTTATTTTGGGGCTGGGAATTTACCTCACTATAACCAATCTTGTTATATGAGAAGCATAATGCACGGAGGTCTATGGAAGAAAAATTGGGACCGAAGAAATGCCCTTGTACTAAGCGGGTCCTCGCTATACCCGCGCTTGTTATAACGGGGTTTGCCTTCATTTAAATTTAACTCTCTTCCCAACAAGCTAGCAACTTCAAATTTACACCTGATGTTGGTCTTTTAGTGCTGTCATTTTAATATTTTATGTCATTGAATTATCCTAGTTATGTAAGGTGATGCCATAATTTCAGGCTACGCTTACTGGATATGGCAGATCTCTCCATTTTCTTATTAAAAATAGCTTTATTTGATACTGATCACAATGCTTTACAATAATTCTCCTGCAAAAGAATTAATTGATTACTAATCAAAGACTTACAATCTGTTTACATCCATAGTAGTAAATCCTCAAAATACATGTGCACTTGTTCAAATTGTTATTGCAAAATGCAAATACCAGTATTAATTTGAATAAAAAAAAATCCCATTCTGACTGAGGGAGCAATTGGAAAGCAAATCCTCTAAGTGAGTGGAATGCCCCCATGCCCACTCCCTATGCCACTGCTCAGACAGAGGGCGCCAAGTATTTTTTCTTTTGTTTAACATATAATTGAACATGCTATCATAACTTGAATAAATTTATGATAATTTTTTTAATCCATTTACAGTTACATTCAAATATAATTTTAGGGTAATGGTTCCTTTAATTTGAAAAGCTTGTACAAAGTGATGAAGTAGTCTGTGTGCCGTTCATATGATAATTTGTTGTTCTTATTTGCTTTCTCTTTCAGGAACAAGTCACAGGACAAGCATGGAAGATGGACGTGGACTGAAGCCCATCCAATATCTGCTGCCTGAAGTGCAAAGCAAGCTCCGTTCCGGCATCGCAACACCATCAGTGGTACAATGTGTCGAGGAGTTGGTAGTGAATGGAATAGACGCTGGTGCATCATGCATTGCAGTGCGGATCGATTTGCCAAACTACAAAATTCAAGTCATAGACAATGGAAAGGGCATGTCTTTTGAAGACCTATCACTGGTCGGTGAACGCTACGCAACCAGCAAGTGCCACGACTTGAAAGACCTTGAAAGCATATCCTGTTTTGGTTACAGGGGTGAGGCACTTGCGAGTATCAAGGACGTTTCTTCAGTGCTTGAAATTGTATCGCGAGCCAGGGGGTCGGAGGTCACGAACCATAAACTCTTTCGTCATGGAAAACAAATCGAACTGTCAAAAGACCAAACACAGCGACCCAGTGGTGGAACAACCGTCACTGCGCATAATGTTTTCTACAATATGCCTGTCAGGAGGAAGATGCTGTGTTGTCCACTAATCTACGATAAAATATGCAAAAGAATAGAGGCTGTAGCATTGATACACCCGACCATATCATTCACCTTGAGGGATGATAGTTCAGGAGCTAAGTCCATTCAGACACACAGCACGTCGTCCATAGTCAGTACGTTCGGATTTCTATTTGGGAGGGACAAAGCAAACAGTCTGCAGGAAGTTTGCCACGTGTATGGTCACTTCAGCATATCAGGGTTCATTGGCACTGCGAGCTATCGCAGTAAAGCTTCGCAGTTTCTGTACGTGAATGGCAGGTTGGTCCTCAAAACCAGACTACACAAACTGATCAACGAACTCTTGGGTCGATCTCTTCTGACCAGGAGTAAAGCCAGGCATGCCAGATTTGGCGCAGACTGGCAACAGGCCGATCAACTCTGTGCAGTGTCAGCCAAGTCCAGGTGGGAGTTCCAACGAATATGGAATGTTTGTCTTGGACGTCAGTTGCCCAAGGTGTGAGTATGACATCACTTTGGACCCTGCCAAGACACTCGTGGAATTCAGAGATTGGGATGGAGTATTGGTTTGCATCCAGGAACTGGTGGTTGCATTTCTAATCCGCAAGAATTTGACTTTGAAACTGAGTCCTGTCCAACCCCTAGAGGGAAATAGTCTGACTGATGATGAGGAAGGCAGCAATGTGCATGATGTGGACATACTACCGCCGATAGCAAAACTGTCGTCAGGAGAACCAGAGAAATATACAATCAGCACTAGTGACTGCAGGAATACTGTGCATTCCACCTGTGTCAGGAGACAGACAACAGTGCAAAGTGAAACAAATGATTTGATAGAAAGAAATGGGTGTAACTCCACATGTGGCACTAGAACCAGCACTCTGGAATGTGAGGGCAGCAAAATCACTCCATTGGATCCTGCAGTCAGCTGTGCCTCATCAGATAGCTCACAGACATTATCTGTGGTACAGGATGATGCCAACCAATTGCTGGAGGACAATGGAGAATCTTCTGACCATGGGACTTCTCTCATAGATCACAGTCTGAGGACACCCCAGAATATAGCTGATAATTTCAATGTGCAATCCAATAAGAGTGCTGGCAGTTGGACTCACAGCTCTTTGTCTGCAAAGAGAGATAAACTTCATACTCAGCCAGTGTCTTGCCTTTCCTGCAGTGATGAGGAACGTGAAATTCATTGCAGATCTGTTCATCAGGGTACTGATGCATCATCAACATCATCACCATCACATGCTTCAAGCAAACGGACACCACGTAACACACAGTTACCACTACCTCATGACCAGTTAGGTAAACCACTGCAGTTTAAAAGGGTTGACTACTCTAGCAGTGAAGATAAACATGGACACAATAGTAATGTAGTGACTTATGCACAAAGTAATGCCAACATGCGAGGAGATTCTAAAGAGGTGAATAATACAAATGATGAAGCAGTACTAAAACAGGACAATACATGTCAGAGCAATGACAGAGATACAAGTGCCAATACCAGAAGAACTGATGATAGTGCTAATCTTGAAAAGAGCAGCACCTCACTTGCACTGAGAATGAGGAATTCTCTCAATTTGTTCAAAAGATCGGTCAGAAATTGTGCAACTTTGAAGTCTGTGAATAACAGCACAGACAGCAATCCTTCACAGACCAATAGCAGTATTCCACAAATTGGCCTCAGGAGTAGCGGCAATGCGTCAATCACTTTGAGGTGGCATCGAAGTCCAGGTTTCAGAGGACGATTAGCAAACTTAAATGTCAAGTGTATCGACAAAGAGGACAAGAGCAAAATGCTGTTCAGCAATATATATCCGCAAAAGAAGAAATCAGTTGAGCTGGATTGTAATGATGATACTGCTCTCTCTACCGCTGATTGTGAATCCTTTGTCAATGAGAATGGTGTGAATGATCGAGTAGAATCCACATCAAATGAAGAACCAGCAGTACAAAGAGTACGTGAATATTTGAAATCGGTTCTACATGAGATAACTGGTGTTGATGAAATCAACATTGACAGAGATGATGACAGTCAATCACATCTGACTAGCCACCATGAACTTCAAAAGCTCAACTCATCTGGTGTCAAGAGAAAAAGTTCTGAATTTTTCCCATGTCCTGTATTACAGAAACAACAGAAGTTGGGTGTATCAATAAGTTCAGTGAATCAAGGTTATGAGCTCAAGACTTCCACTGCTCAGTCAAGACACTTTCTCACCACAGATTCTTTCATTCAGAGTGCCCATGACATACTACCCACAAGACCTGAGCAAGATCCCTCAAGTATGCCTCCAGGGAGTCCTCAAGAATTGCCAGTTGCCAAGAATGGATGCTCTGTCGGTGGCACAGTGGACTTGCCCAGACATACAAGCAGACCTGAAGAACCTAGAGTGGTTGTTGCAGATGATGCAGAGATGACAGAGCTTGCCGTAGAGGAGCATCTTGAGAAAGGTGATGTTGCAAGTGATATCCATGAAGAAATGACTTACAGACAGTTGGTCACAGATGACATCAGTTGTGTTAATGTGAGCATCATGGACATAGATTATGTTCAAGATGATGTCCCCGAAGCTGTAAATGCAACAAAAGCAGCAAGCTCAACAGCAATCTCTCAACCAGAGAGTCAAGAATCAAATCCACATTGCTTAGGAGAATGGGATAAGCTTCTTGATTTGGAAAAACCACCGTGTTTGACAGATAATGATTCCGGTCTAGAAAAGTCTGCAAGTAAGTTAATCGCAGCTAATGATAATCATGATCACTCTGTTAGTTTATCTTCTGAAGATATAGAACAATTTTACTCAACTGATAATACATTTCTAATGCGTGCAGTGAACTCAAATGAAGTTTTACCTGTTGATGATTTATTTAAGAATTGCATACCAGTGAGCACAGAGAAGCCTCCAACATCACTATGCATGTCAGAGGAGAACCTTCAGTCAAACGCAGCTGAAAGTAACTGCGAATCTCCTTCATCCAAGCCAATTGAGGGAAGTGATGGCGAATGGTATCATCACTATGATGCGTCTCTTGGTAAAAAGGTCTTCATCAACCGAGTAACAGGGAACTGCTCAGTGGAGAAGCCAAGCTGTGATGAACAAACTTCATTGCAAGGAAGCATTGTTGGAAATGGGCATGAAACCTTCACAATGTTGACTAAAAGTAAGTATTAGGCAATACATATTTTTATGTTTTCAGGTTCCACCCATCCATCAGTTACCAGTTCCCGTTACTGTGAGAACTTAAGAACTGGTGACCAGATATTAATAAAACTGGGATCATTTGTTAACTATGATGCCTCAATGATTCATTAGATTTTAGAGCTGAAAGGGTAAAGGTCACAGGCCAAAAACATGTCTGATTTGGGCTCCTTATTGTGATAACTTCCAGATTTCAATGTAACTTTGATCAAGTGTGTCGTTGGGTGTCCGGCAGAAGGGCATTCACAGTAAATTTTCTCTAATTTAACCCGTTGGAGACTAATTACGAGTTAACTCGTGCTGTTGTCTGTGGAAAATATGTATTATAGTGAAATCCAACGGGTTAAGAAATATTGCCTTATTTGATATTTGCACTTAACAGACTGACAGAAGGATCTAAAAATATCACACTACTAAGAGCCAATGGTTTTCAAGTTAGAGACAATTTAGGGGTAAGGCCCTTCTGCCAGACAACCGATGATGTATAGACATCAATGAACTGATTAGAGTTTAGAGTTAAAGGGTCAAATTTCAGTGGTCACGAGGCCTCATAAATATCTGATTTAGGCTAATTACTGCAAATTACCAATGACTGATTAGATTTTGATGTAACTTGGGTCAAATATGTATTATGAGGAACCAATGAACTAATAATTTTTCTTTAGTTGAAAGGTCAAAGGTCATCAGTGCTCATTCATTTGTATTTGGGCTTGTTACCTTTATAACTTATGTACAGATAATCAGATTTTAGCGTAACGTGGATCAAGTATGTACTATGAGTCAATGATGAAATAATCAATTTTGAAAATTGTTTTACAGGTGACACTTTGGCTCATCCCCACTTGACTCACAATGCAGCTCCCTTCATCCCCATCCTGAGGCAGAACTCTGAGGCAGCCGAAACTGACCTTACCACCACTTGTCAGGATCTGTCCCCCAGTGTCAGGGCAGCAATAGATGCTGTGATGGTGGACCATCAGACTGAAGATGACGATACGGCCAGTGTCAAATGGGGCAATAATGTCATATACAGAGGTGAATGAAAATTTAAGCCAATTCATGAAAGAATTGATTACAAATAACAATCACAGGAAGTTTAAGTATTTGAAGTAGTCATTGGCTTTTATGTATTTGTATTTTAATAGAATCGAATAGTATTGCAGCAAATGTCACTGATAGGTCTGAGTCAAAACGTTCACACGGACATTAAAAAGCAAAATGTTTTGCAATTTTGCAAACTGTCTAAAGTAACCCTTAATTCCAGTAAATGCCAAAATTATATATTTGATATAATTGTATCATTATATCAATATTGAAAAAAGACAATAAGCTGCAGCAGTGCTACAGCCACAGATGCTAATGGTAGTTAGAGTGCATTGTGACTGTGCTGGGCATACATTGGACCTATCAATCATGACCACCCTCAAATGAATTATTATAACACCTGTCTGCAGTCGCTACACCAGAGGTTTATTACTATTGCTTTTGATGACATAGCGTCCTCTTGCAGGGTTGTCACTGGCCAAAGTTTAGTGCCTGCTAAATTTGACAATAATGTGAACCAAAATACTAAATCAACTTATTATATAATAATGACATTTTGTAGCTGTTTTGAAGAACACAAAGGTCAAATTGTCATTCCAGTGCTGGTCAGTGAGGCCTAATATTCCCTTGAGTGTTGGCTTATTTGGCTGAGTGCTGGTTACTGCTGACCAACTGGCGCCGACCAGCGTAGTGACAACTCTGGAGTCTTAAACAATAAACATCGAACTAAAACTTACTCAACTGATTTCCAGTGTATTTTATTGTTACTCTAAATAAAAGAATCCATAAATTACAACTACATTTAAATATTTCAAACGTTTTGAGGAAGAGCTTAAAACGTTTCAAACAAAAACGTAACGACTCAGGCCCAGTCACTTATGATATAGACCAAGGGATCTTAACCAATTTGTCAAGTAAACCAAAATTGTCCATGGACTCGAACCGAAGCTCAACACTATGAGAACAAAACAGAAACGTACAGAGCGCGCAACTGTGATATAAATTATCAACAAGACCACTTTTCCGTACAAATATAGGCAATATTCTCACTTAAAATGAACACATTTTGGCAGTATTAAAGTCAACCAAGTTCATAAATGTGGAACTAGTATTCTTTGCCTGGTCCGAAAAGTACACCGAAGCCATCCTGCTTCAGAACACAATTATATGCAAACTTAATTATCCTCCTCTTTGCTGAACTCGCGGTTATCTTTTACGAATAAAGGATAAGACTTTTTGTCTTTTCGTTAAAAGGTAGAGTTTAAACTGGAAAATCTTGCAATCCAAACAAAATTTAGGCCATATTCTTACCGCGAAAAGTCAAAGTTTTATTCAGCTCCAGAACAAAAGAACTAGAACTAGTGCGATTAAAGGATCCAGGATTGTGTTTATTTTCCAAACTAAATAAAAACACAAACACTTGATTATTTGTTCCCCCAAAACACGCACCTCTGATCCAGTTGGCTAAAAATGTTGGACAAATCACCTTATGAAGTAAATCTCATAATTCCAACGCAAGTTTTTACAATTTTGATCAAGAAGAACTTACTTCTAGAACTCGAAGTTCAGGTAGCAGAACGCAAACTTTGTAATTTTGATGCCAGCCTAGCTCGCCAGGGTCCACTTTATGAAGGCAACATCCTTCCTGTTATAACAACACTCAAGTAGATCCATAAGGTAAAGCAAATCCAATTATATTTCCAATATATAGGTCCTGGTTTGTTGACACAAGATGCATCGCCATATGCAATTTTTAGCTCACCTGAGCCAAAGGCTCAAGTGAGCTATTGCGATCGCTTTTCGTTCGTCGTCTGTCGTTCGTCGTTCATCGTTCGTTGTGTGTCGTGCGTAAACTTTTACACATTTTCAGCTTCTTCTTCAAAATGCATGATTGGATTTGGCCCAAACTTGGCAGGAATGGTCCTTAGGGGATGGGGATTCAAGGGTCCTCAAATAGTACACCTGGCCCCCCTAGGGGCCCAGGGGCAGGGCCCTAAAGGGCCCAAGTAGGTAGTTTTCAAACATCTTCTCTAGATCCAGAAATAGTATTAGTCTAGGCGCTCGGTGCAAAATATGGGTAAAATTGTTCAGTTAATGATAAAAGCATGAAATTTGGCACAACTATATTTGGGCCTATACTGATTATTTTCAAAGGTGGAGCCAACGGATACGGCATGTTTCCTAGCAACGGTTGCTAAGAAACTTTTGGACCATAGCAACGAGCCATTAAAGCATATCTAATCCCTTTTGAAAGGATGATGCTATATGTTTTGGCATCAAAACTACCTAAAAATGTGATTCGACGCCACCACTGTAAGTGTCAACAGAAAAAAAACAGTGTTTGTTGTTAGGCAGCGGATAAACCATAAAGTATATCTTAATTGTTTATTTGTAAAGTGTGTCAACCTAACAATTGCAGCCGAGATGTATTCTGGTATATTATAATTTGTGTACATTGTCATCAATCGATGTTAATTGACAAATAATGTAATTTATTTTATTGCTTAGTGACCTATTTACCATAGCAGCAAACTATGTACATGATGAAAACAATCCCTGCATATGGGATCCATTAAATTCAAACAATTTTCTTATGAAAAGAAGGCATATTTTCTGGAAAAAGTGAATGCTATGGTGTTTTATATGCCATAAATCAAATGAAGCAATTTGTTGGGCAATACGTTTATGAAAACAGCCAGCTGTTTTTGGTCAGATAGATTGTCATAACAATAAATATTCTCACCATAAACAGTCTTAATTCATTAATTTCAGGCATTGTAACAATCTCCTGTGAATGTGCAATAAACAGTGCATTTGAAGTGCACTCATACACATTTGCTTCCTCGACACCCGCTCCTACACGTACATGGCACTCCAGCAGCTCTGGGCAGGATATATTGTCCACAGGGGCCTTCACTGTTCTAGGCAAGTCTATCTCCACACAGAAGAGGAGGGCAACTGGTGGTCTGACGAAGTAGCAGGTCCCCAATAGTGTCCACCTTGCTATGCTACCCTTCTGATAATGTTTCTGTAAGGCAGCCTTGGTGGAGGGGGGGGGGGGGGAGCCGACATTTTGTGTAAATACAAGCTTTCCTACAGAGGAGGATGGTGAAGTACTCTAGAAAAGCCTCTGTCTCTTCAAATATTTGTTCTGGTGTACTGTGCAGCTCATAGAAGACTCCAGGAAGTTAATCATTTGTCTTGCTTCCACACTTTCCATGCTGTCTTTTTTTCCAACTTGGGCAAACTAGGAAATGGTGTCACAGAGCGTGAAAACTTGGGACACTGGAAATACCGATGATTTTTGTGGACCAAGCCAGGCACTTATCTTATGAGCTGGGACGTAGTGAAAGTTCTTGGCACTTCTGAAAGCAGGCTAGAAGTGCAGACTTTCTAGCTGCTGTTCAGGTGCCACTGCTGGCACAACTTTATCACAATCTATATGGTCTGATCAAAGATCTTGTGAAAGCCCTGTTTGACGGCATCAGCAACATGCACCATGATCTTGAAATCTCCTCTTTCATGAATGCAGGTAGTAATACTGGATGTGTCTTGTGCAGGTAAACATAGTACACTGGCATCATCATTAATAACAGGAGGTTTTCTACTGATGCACTTAACACCAATGCATCATTAAGAAGTTTGAGCAATTCAAGCGAAAGGAAAACTGTTGCCAGATCTTTGGCACGGGGCTGGACACCTCAACATGGCTATGTTGGCTAGGTCCCATATGCTTGTTCCCTGGTCTGTGCCTTCAGACGGCTGTCAAGTTTTGATGCCAGAAACTATACACTCGCTGAGTCTTGTGTTGCTTTTTATGATGTTTGGGACAAACACATCAGCAGCACAGTTGCCAAATATCTCTAAAAGTCCAGTTCTAAGTACGTTCACAACAACACTATATCCATGATGATCACATTCGTCTCTGGCTTTAAATCCGAGTCTCGACATGTTGTTCAACACACCCCATGAGATCCAATTTATTCCCTAGATGTAACTCTCCATAGAAAGAAAGGGTGGTGGAAATGAATGATTTCATGGCTGAAGAAATCATGTTTTACTCATCTCTTATTTGGCATGCAACATACCGTCTTGCAAAAAAAAGGATTTTCATCTTTGAGAAGATTGCCTCATGTCTCTGCCTTCTTTGAATTATGTGCTTGCTCGTTGATCAGTACGACTTTGTTCCTGGTGATGGTTGATATTATTGGTTTGATGTTGGCGGGGAGTCGCTCGTCCACAACTTTTTCATACTCTTCTTGATTGTATTCTGGTGAGCTACTCGGCTCGTCTCCATGATTTCCAAATTCAAAAGGAGTGCATTCCATACCCACAACCGAGTTTTATGTCATCCTTGTGTAATCACCCCAGTTTTTCCCATTATCATTTCTCTCTTTCTTAATGGCTGATGTAATGACTGAGACTCTTTTCTTTTAGTTGGATCTTTCCATTCTCTTGATATGGTTGTGTGTGTCGTGGCTCTCAAATTTCAGTTTTTCCAACATTATCTTACCTATTCCTGGCGTGTATAGTAGCACAAAATATACTGAAATATGTTACAATGTTAAGTAAAATTGGTCTGCAAACATCAAATATGCATGGTTGCCAAGAACAAAATATGTTGCCTGGCAACTGTTTCTATGATATGTACATTACGATTGCTCCAGAGTGGTGTTGGTATGAAGAGTGTAGCTGCAGATATTGAAATGCACTACAAATGTTCGGTAAAATTGGTCTGCAGGTATCTTGCATGTTGGTTGCTATGGAAAATAAGTTACTTAGCAACCGTTGCTATGTTATGTACAGTTTGCATTGGCTCCACATCTGAAAATGTTTAGAATGATGTGACGTACATGTGTGCAAATTTTCATGTTTTATCATCATCTGAACAATTTTCGCACCGATCGCCTAGACTATACAGCGTGTATCAAAAAAAAAGTAGACACTCAGAAAAAAAGTTATTGCGCAAATATTTCATGATCTAGAGATTATTTTTTGATATAAATATTTTACCTTGGACCTAAGCTATCTGATGACACTATTGGTATTGAAAGTATTTCACACATGAGTGAGCACAAGCCACTTTTGTCCAATAGGCCAAAAATGCATTTGCGCACAGAATTGTGTTCTTATAATCAATGTTTAATGCCTCACAGACCGGTGCTGCAGAAGCTCTCACCTGATGTGCACAAGGATTGAATCCTCAGCATGCTCAGGGAAGATTTTGTATCAATTTTGTGGCAAAAAAGACAAAAGTGAAGCAATGATTCAGAAGTACCCCCCCCCCCTAAAAAGAGAAAATGTCATGTTTGCAAGATGAACTGTGAACTGAAGAAATGGCATTTTCTTGTTTTTGAAGGGGTAGGATGGGTTGTATCTGAATCATTGCTTCAGTTTTGCTGCATTCTAAATCCTCAACATGCTCAGAGAAGAGCTTATATAAATTCTGTGACAAGAAAGACAAAATAAAGCAATAATTCAGATACAATTACCAACCCCAACCCCTGAAAAAGAAGAAAATGCATTTTTTTTTTATTAAAATTCACAGTTTATCTTGCAAACATGACATTCACTTCTTTTTATGGGGGTATATCTGAATCAGTGCTATCATTTCTTGTCTTTTTTTGTCACAAATATATATTAGCTCTTTCTCTGAGCATGCTGAGGATTCAATCCTTGTGCACATCAGTTGAGAGCCTTCTGCATCACGGTCGTGTACGCATAAACATTGCATTATAAGAACACAATTCTGTGGGCAAATGCATTTTTGCCGATTGCACAAAGCTGGGTTGGCGTCACTCATGCGTGAAATACTTTCAATACAATAGTGTCATCAGATAGCTTAGGTCCAAAGGTAAAATATCAATCAACATAATCTCAAAATCACGAAAGCAATTTTTGATAATTTTTTTTCTAAGTGTCTACTATTTTTTAATACACGCTGTATAGTTAAGCCACTTTGTGTGTAGGATACCTCTATATGTGCCGAATTCATGTTCCTCATGACTAAGCCCGGATGCCCCATTTGGCCCCTAAGGGGGCAAAAGTTGGTAGGGCCCTATGGGAATAATTCACATTCATCATCCAATGGATGTAAATCAAACTTGGTGGGAATGATCCTCAGGGGGAGGGGATAGAGGGTTCTTGGAATGGTACACCAGGCCCCCCTGGGGGCCCAGGGGGCAGGGCCCATAAGGGCCCAAACAAGGTAACTTTCTAACCACAAGTCCATTTGTAACCAAACTTGGGTGGTAGGTGCGTAACAGGGACGTCAATGTTATTTGGGGGTCAAAGGTCACATATGTAGGTCAAAGGTCAAATGAAGTCAAATGATAGAATATACCTGCAAGTTTCTTCTTTGGTTGGTATTGGCCCATTTGTGACTAACTTGAATGGTAGATGTTACATTTATAGTGACCTCAATGTTAAATTGGGGTCAAGGTCACATAAGTAGGTCAAGGGTCAAATGCTAAGATACTAGGGCGTGCTTTCTTTTTATTAAAACAGATGTTAGAATTTAATTTAACTTGGCAAAATCAGCTATATGGCATGGGGATGCAAAGTTTTCCAACTGGTTCATTTGGCTATGTTGGTGCCTATAGATATCAGGTTCCAAGGGCCAAAACTATATGTAACTGATGTTTTTTATATGGGCACCATAGAGAGTTTGCGAGTCCTCAGGTGAGCGTCGTGCCCGCCGGGGCTCTTGTTTGGTATTCAAACTGCACTCGGGACTGCGATGGAATGGACTCCCTCGTAAACTCCGTTAGAAGTTGTATATAGCTCCATTTCCCGACCTACACTTACCGGCAAAAAACCTGAGCTTTATGCCACGGTCGTAAAGCTCCTTTACTTCTTTCCTCCATTTCTTCTTTTCTGCCAAATCCACGCCTGTCAGATCATCTACCACGAATACTGGAAGGCCTTCTAGTGCACGTCTACTTTCCTTCAGGATTTTTATTTTGTCCCAGTACGATAACATCTTTACGTGGACATGTTGTGGTTTGCCATTTACTGGCTTACCATCTCGATGAGCCTGCTCAATGTTGATATCTCCATCCCAGCCAAATTTCTCTCTCAATAGCGTCTGCACCTTTTTAACACAATTTTCATTCAGAGATGTCTCCATTCCCAGTATTCTCAAATTGTTTCTTCTTGAGAACCACTCTTGCTTGTTAACACTGACACGCTGTTTCGCGACATCTGCTTGGAGTAATTCCAATTTCCGCTTTCATTTTGTGAACTATCTGTTCCAGTCTACTTTTAGCTGGCTCCAACTTCACTATCCTCTGACTATAAAATTCAATTGAAGCGGCAAGTCGGGGCTTCTAACTGCCTCTGTCCCTCGAGCAAAGTTGTCAAAGTCTTTCTCACATAAGATTCAAAGTCCTCATCAGAAATATTGCGGGCCTCGTCCCCTGTAGAAGCCGAGCTAGTTGCCGCTGCTTCTCCGGCTAATATTCGATCCTTCCTCAGCTTCAGACCCATTTCTACGTAGTAGGCTGTACAACACATGGAACAATGGGGGTTCGAGGACCACTGGAGAAGCGTGACCGCCTTCTACAGTGTCGTTGGTTAGAATGAACCAATGAAGTGTTAACAGATAATGTGCACAATTGTAATGTCTGTAAACTATATCAACATGTACTTGCAGTGTTGCACGTATCCACGTACGTATACATGTACTCATAAATAATCTGCAAGAAAATGTTTGAGGACAAAAAAAATGAATGCAGTCAAACCTGTCTTAGCGACCATCTCTCTACAGTAGCCAACCTGTCTATAGTGACCAGTATAATGATTCCCCTGGAGATAAATCCATGTGTAAAACAACCTTTCTATAGCAGCCACCTGTTTATAAAGGCCACTTTTTTGTTTTACTTGGGTGGTCACTATACACTGGTTTACTGTCTCCCCATTTTGGCTTCTCTTCCTGCAGGAGAGAAATGTTTAAATTTGATGTAAAAAAAAGATATTATATTGCAATCTGCGATTCCTGACTTTCTATTATTTTGCAGAATATTTTTAATTTTATATATAACTTCTTCATCTGTCTTTGTCAGATACAGGTGATACGGGCACCAGCGATTCTGATTGGACGATACCCAGTTTTTATGGGGTCAGTCTTGGCCCTGAGGTTCAAACAGCTGCTGTGACTGAGAGCATGTCCAACAGTGATGCAAGACTCCATGCCAGGCTACTTGCCTCCCTCAATCCATGCCAGTTCACCAAGTCTATGTTTAAAAATATACAAGTAAGCATTCAGATCCTTTTTCATAGGAGAAAAAACCTATTGCAAATAATACAGGATGTATCTTTTACGTACTGTCTGTTTCGGTCTCCATGATAGGTATCAGATTTTCAGGGTTTGGAACCCCCCATCCCCACCCCCAAGTCCTGAGTTTGTTGGGCAACATGTGTGTACCACAATTCTCAGGTAAATTCCCCTGAGAAATACTGAAATTCTTTCAAAGAATTCATGCTGGTTACCCAAGAAAGTTGAAATAGTGGATGAAATTTCTGGAAGTCCCCTGATTGGGCCAAAGATAGGGGTTCAATAACTTAAAAATACCCAGTAAAATACCCCAGATAGAGGGTAAAAGAACAACACATTACCCAAGGTAGGAGGTGTCTTTCAAAATCTAGGTACGAGCACTGTACTTTTCCCTGATGTAATGGGTGGGAAAGGGTTGGAGGTGGGGGGGGGGGAGGACTGGAATAGGGAAGAGGGGCATTGTCAAACAGTATAAGCCTTATGTTCCTCTGAGCAGTTTTGCACACTTGTCAGTGAATTTGAGGTTGAGTTTAAGTGTGAAAATAAAATTTCATGGGACAGTTTTTCAAAGTATATGCATTGTAATTTCAGAATTGCTATAAAACTTTCCTGTCACACCAGTGATAAACATTACCGGTTAAAATGTATAAGTAGTTAAAATTGCTCAGTTTGACCTACCATATATCACCATGTTAAATATCAAAAATTGTTGGCATATCCCACTGAAGGTTACTTTTACTGATATTGCTACAAGCAGCTATCTGCATCTGCAATAGAAGATTATTAGTTATGACTGAATTTCCATGGTGAAAACCAACCTATTTTCATAGCAAAGTTAATTCAGGGGAATTAGTTTTTAAAAGGGGGCAAATTGGGTGTATTTGCAATAATTTAAATTGCCTGTGTTGTCACTGTGGCGAATCTTATCTCTTCATATATGTTTTGTAATTTTTTCTGTCGTATAATCTAAAGGTGTTGGGACAAGTGGACAACAAGTTCATAGCCTGCCTTTTAAACAGTGATCAGGACAAGAACCCTGCAGGACAACCCAATCTACTTGTCCTCATTGACCAGCATGCTGCTCATGAACGTGTGAGGTTGGAGTTGCTCACGGCAGGTAAGACAAATTTTTGTGGTTAAAACGATAGATACCCATTGTCCGATATTCATAGTATAAAAACCTGATTGTAAATGATTGGTGAGTACAACTGAATTTTAAAAAAAAAAAATATTTGATGACCCAACACTTTAACTCTTTACATGCGGCATTCGCATCCACGCACTCCCTGCAGCGTGCAGGATTCGCATTTCACGCTCAAACGTAGAAACGATTGTATTCACCCGAATTACACTGATTATCCCGATACTAGCAGTAATCTCTTTGTATTGTTTACATTCCTTGAGTACGGGGGTATTATGTTAGATTCTTTAGGAACCTGAAAAATCGATAAATGCAATCAAGGCATCGTGATACAATAGGACAAAGGATTAGACACAAGTTAACGTTTAAATGTCCTTAAAAGGCCAATTACAATAGGACGCGCTATTCACTGATAATCTCTTCATTCACTTCTTATTTGGTGACTCATCTCTTTCATGAACTTGGAAAAAAGTCAGGTTTTTTGTATAAGTTGTGGTTTACCTTCTTGTATTATTTGAATAGTGTTGTATATTTTCAGGCAGGAAACTAGAACTACAGGAATGCTGGTTACAATTAGCCATTACTTTACAAAATTCAGATGTATATTTCCAAACAACCTTCATGCATTTAGAAGGTCTGTAAAATGTACTTCAACTTTGCTACAAGACATTTTTCCTAAAAACGTTGTTGTGCAAAGTTATTGCTAGTTTAAGTCAGTGATGTATGTTCTTTCCCGATACTGAGCGCTCTTTGAAATAAACTCCGCACGCACGGGATTCAGGGTCCCGCGTACAAAGAGTTAAGCCATTACATTTTTCAATAAGAAATCTCTTAAACTTAATTTTGAATAAATTAAGCGTTTTTGTGTTGTATATTTCACCTGTTATCTGTTATACATTCGTAAACAGTTATTAGGTAACATTTCTCATTTATTTCAGTGATGATGCTGGAGCTGAATTTCAATACCAATTCAAATATGGGGTCAATTTTCAAAGGATATACTACAGAAGTTTTGGAATGATTTGCTAAATTCATATGCACTGAATATTTTGCAGTGGTATTATTTTTGTGAATTTCTTGACTTGAAAACCACAAAAAGTTTCATTTTGTGATATACCTATACAAACTGAATGAAAATGAAATAAAATTGTGAAATAAAGTCCTGCG
>JZLH01S0275836.1:28510-42268 GCA_001188425.1 Eucidaris tribuloides
TTTCGAGGCCAAGTCAGAGTCATCACTCTCTGAGGCCAAGGATGAGTCCGAGTCAGCAGCTTACAAATAGTGTAAAGTTTTAGGGGACAGTTTTAACCTTTTAAAATTACTTTGAAATCCTTCAATCAATTAAACACAATTATTCAACCAATCTGCCTCTCATTCAAATTAACCAATTACTGAAAGTTATCAATTTGAAAAAAAATTCAAACAAAGTAAAGTTAAAGCTGCCGACTTTGAAGTAAGCAATATTTGATGTTATCAGAACATTTAGCTTATGAATGGGCATCAACTTTCAGAGTACTGTCTTGTTGCAGTCAATGCAGTGTATACAGCAGCGACATCATAGCGAAACATCGATACACATGAATAACTGTGTGAAACTTACAAGCCAGGTAGATTGAAGTAATCAGAGGTGAATCTACTGAGCTTCCAGTAATACATGTATTAGGATTTCCATAATTCTTTATGGAATATTAGTTGAAATGTACATGTACTTCAAAATGCATGTCCAAACAAATGAAATGGGGTTTATTATTAGATTCACCAGATTCTGTGAAATCTTCTAGCCTCGACCCGGTCTCGACCTGAGTCACCGAGGCCGCATGTTACAAGGCCGAGGATGAGTCCGAGTCCGAGTCACAGGATTACGAGGCTGAGGCCGAAGCCAAGGACTGGCAAAGTCTGCCTCGAGGCCGGCCTGGAGTCCTCCATCACTGGTATAGACCGGTTTGGTTTTCAGAATGTGACATGCACCACAGCTTGGGGGGGGGGGGCTTCTAGAGCATAACAGTAGATGAAGCAGGTTTACAGCTGTTCCTGAACTAAAAATATGCAAAAAGATGAAGATACTCATCTTTTGTTATACTCATGGAAGCCCCCCAGCTGTGGAGGACAAAGGAATATCTTGTTCTCAAAATGGAACAGGTTTATCAGGACAGTGAATGGTCATTACAAAAAATTGGAAATGTACCAGGCTTCACATAAGGTGAAAAGATCTAATGATTATTTCATTTAGGGGCAGCAGGAATAAGTGATCCCCTTATCTGTCACCAAATGTGAAAACTTGATATTATTTTATTGTTTCAATCTTATTTCGACGTGGTTGCCCGTTCAGTAAACAAACTCCTTCAGCTAAGGGGACCTGTACATAGTTAAAAACAATACAAAAAGAGTCACATACATTCAGAGATCAACTTCTCATAATTTTACTATAAAAGAAGTAAAGATACAAGTAATATGCGTCCAACTGCTCTCAATCACAAAAGATAGCACAAATTAAACCTCTATATAGCTAAAAGTTAGACTTAGATTTCAGTACAGGTTTAAGTCAGATTTAACTATACTGGACTCTAAAGTTAGACATGAGTTAATTAATCCTGACTTCAGAATATAGGCCATTTGGACTGTAGGGCAAGGCCATTTAATGTGATTTTCCGTAGTCCCATCAGTGGTATGTTACAAATCCGTAATGATGATTATTTAAATATTACTAAACCCATAAATTGGGTTTGTTATCCTAATACCATTTGTGTGTTTTTGAGAAAATTGATTAATTATTTGTAATGTCGTGACCAAGTACGGTTTTTTATCAGTGTACAAACTACCGCAGACTTTCACCGTGTGCAAAAATAAATTACGTGGCTGGAGTATCACGCCGTCACATCCTCGTTCACAATCTAGGGAGTGCTTGACAACCTATGTAGTCACAATGCTTCTGTTAATCCGCAGATGTTTGAATACTGAATAGGAACTTCTGTGAGGCACAACCATTCTATAAATAATGGAGGACTGCGTGAATGGCTTTTGATAAATTCATTGAAAAGAATGCCTTCACTAGTACATTCCGAGGTGTATAATGTAGAGCCACAGGCCTTAATAAATATTAATAACATACCTGTAAAGACTGATCTAGTGACTAACATTCTTGTCTGTGAAATCGTTATTGACAGTGATTCCTCCTTCTACAACTGGAACTGAAAACTTTCCTCACTGATTAGTCGATTATCTCATCAATGCGCAAATAAAACTTGGAGAACAAATGTGTTTTCTCATCAGCAACTTCATCTTAATCAAATTATAATGACATTTTTCAATACCAATCTGGAGACTATGGAACTTTTTTTCTAGAGCGTTATTTGGTCAATGCCCTACAGTCCATTTGTGGTGATGATGATATACTATACCCTCCTTCAAAACACACAAAAACAAAAATGAGATGCTGCAGCATCCTAAGCACCTTCAAATCCCAGAAGCTTGCTGATTAGTATTAGGTTTAAAACAGTCGGATATCCAGATGCACATAATACTCAGTCTCTCCAAGTGATCACATACAGATTTGCAACAGCGCCCCCTATGTGTCCACAGTTAGTATCCTGTTTCATGCTAATGACTATCATGTGGATATCTCATCCATCGTGTCAGACACAAACAAAACTTCTCTGCTTTGTAACTTGAAATGAATTTGGGCTTGACGAATTTACAGTTAATGTATGCTAGTGATAATGGTTTATGCTGGAAAGTACAAACCAAAGTAGAGAAAATATTTTGTTGTTAAATAAAAAGAAAAGAAAAGAAGTTCATTGAATCATGATTTGGACAAATTCGTGAGATGTTAAGATCCAGTGCACTGTGTATGTGTCAAAATTAAGCAGGATGATTTTCAATAAAAATTCATGGCAATCATTCATAGCAGAAGTTAAATGTGGTTTTTAGAAATCAGTCACAACAAGATTTTAGTTTTTTTTTCCCCATTGTTATCACTTTTTATGCCATTGCCACCAAGTGGTGCCGCAGGCATGTTTTCTGTATGTCCGTAACACTTTGTTTACTGCAATATCTGAAGAATAGAAAGATGCATGAAACTTGGCTGAAGTATTATAGACAAATGGATTGATTAAATTTTAGGGTCAAAGGTCACAGATCACCTTGGGTATACAATCGGTATGCTGCTGCTAACATATTTACTGTGATATCGAAACAAAATCAATGATGTATTATCGTGAAACTTCGCTGAAGTAGATATCACCATAGAATGATTGCTTAAATCTTAAGTCAAAATGTCAAGGGTCAAAGGTCACTTTACATTGTATGTCATTTGCATGTTTTGTAAGGGTCAGGGAATTATCCTGGAATAATTTTTTTCCAGAAACCGAAAAATCAGGGAAAGTCAAGAAATTCATCAATTTTTTCAGGAAAATCAGGAAAAAAATTTTATTCAAGATATTTTGAAAATGGCCCTTGATTTATTTGTGATATTAACAGAGGGAATAAAGTTAGTATAATTATTTCGATATCTATATATACAGATCAAACCTCTACGACCACCGATATAACGACCCTGTTCATAACGAAACCCATCCCCCCAAAATCATCTAATAAGAACTCTGTACATAACGACAACTAGCTTAAACGAGACCAGCGACGACCCATTTGCCCCCAAGAAAAGCCACAAAACCTGGAAATAACGACACACAACTCCCGCTAACAAAAAAAATGTCGCCGCTAACTAATCCAGCTGCATGAATGTTTTCAAAATCTAAAATAACACACAAACAGACATAACCTTGCCGACATGCGTTTCCAAACATTAATGATAGTCCAGTATTGTTTCATGCAAAACAAGCACTTTGTAGTCGGAAGTAAAACTGATCCCTATGCACGCTAATCCCACACGTATCAATCTGTTACTAATATACTAGCTGTATACCAATCAAAATTAACAGCTCGTAACATATTAATTTCTTCAAATAAACATCAAGTGGAGTTGAAAAAATAAATTTTTCATGAAATGAATTGAAAGCTAATTGACACCTTATTTATTTTTATTCAATTGGAAAAGATTCCTTTTTTTAACAGCAACACATCGTTTTCAGAAGCTATACCTTAATAATCAAAGCTGTCTCTATGCTTACAGACCAACTGCCTAGCATAGCCTACCACACACACACACACACACATAAGCACACAAGTAACCATTCATAAAACACAATCTCCATGTCACTACAACATTATACAAGGAACAATTATTGTCAAATGATGAAAGAGGAGGAGATTATGAGAAAAGCATAAAAGAGCGAGGTATGAGTCTTATAATACATGTACACTGTAGTTGTATTGTCTTTATGTGAAAAAACATATAAAATATGATATTAATTATTTAATGAAACGATAATTGTCGGTTTTCTATTAAACATAGATATATACATATTTTTTCAAAACAAAATATATTTTAAAGGTTAATTAAAGCAAAATAACTTTTAGTAATATCTCCTAATACATATATATGAGTGTTCGCTAACTTTGTCATTTATCAAAATATCCATCCTTATTATGCGCAACTGTCTATAAGACCACTCTCATAAAACCACTTTGTGATTTCCCATGAATGGTCTTTCTATACAGGTTTGACTGTACATGCTTTAAAAATGTAAAAACAGTCATTAAAATTAACGATTTTCTACTCTGGAAAGTCAGGGAATTTCGAAAATGTGTAAGTGTAAATACCCTGATTCACTTTGTTTACTTTCATGCCTCAAAAAATGGAGTAATGGAGTTTCATTGAATTTGGTTGAATTAAATGTTATCACAGATTAATAGCTGAAATGAATTTTGAGGTCAAAAGGTCAAAGGTCACTTTGTGTAATATGTATTCAAATGTACTTTGTAAGACGTGTGTAATATCTCAAGAGGTATGTACGTGTATCATCAAAGACTGATGGGTTGATTAAATCTTGAGGTCAAAAGTTCAAGGGTTAAATGTCACAGCCCACTTTGTGTATCATTAGGCAATTCAATGATGATGTAATTGTTTTTAAGTTGAAAGGTCAATGGTTATTGAGCCTTCTAATCAAATCAAATATGTACTCTGTTACAACAATGAATGGATTGGATTTGGGCATTGAAAGTTCAAGGTCGGGGAACATGGCCTTGTACTTGTCTGATTTCTGAGTTGGGTATGTACTCACATTGAAATTTGAGTGCAAGGTGTTAGGTAAGGAAGAACTTTTAATTGGTGTAGACTGTAGAGAGCACACTAAATACTGAATTGGAATGTAAAATTGACCATCTGAATCAAACTATCACATTGAATACTTATTTCAATGTCATCTGTCCTTGTTATCATAACCTAATAAACTCAGTATCAGTGTATCATGGTAAGTCTTTTGTTTACAAACAGGATATTTCTTTGCTTTTCAGACCATGACTGTGGCTTGACCCCGAGGTCAGTTGAATGAATAAACTGAAAGAAAAAAGTCTTGGTGATCAAATACATGCAGTTACTCAACCTCATTAATTTTGACATAAGGCTCTTGATTTCATAATATGACAGGCATTTTGAATGGTATGATATCAGTTGACTTTAGAAGAATACTGACAACTTCAATTCTTTTATGCATGGCACAAAATTTTATGACAGGCATTTTGAACAGTATGATATCAGTTGACTTTAGAAGAATACTGACAACTTCAATTCTTTTATGCATGGCACACAAGTAAGTTTATCAATACTTTCAAAATCATGATGCAGTAGCATGCCGTGTGCAGATTCTTCCACTTGATAGAAAAACTAATAACAGACGTGGTGAAACAACATGGAAAGGTAAAACATGAGAAATTTATGAGAGCATTCAGAATAGTGAAAGTTGAGATAAATGAAAGGAAATTAAATTGAAAGAAGTGAAAATATAACTCTTTCCTTTCTTTAAAAAAAAAGAAGATAAATAAACATGTTAGTTTAGTGTCTTCGACAGCCAGTTGACAGCACACAATGTCAGCAATTCATCATCTGTATTTCACAATAGTTCTAAAATATCGGATGAGGTATGCGCTTCTTTTATGATAATTACTTAATTGGAGGAAGTGCGTGTTCAGGCTTGGATAAGTCAGGAAATCGGAGCCCGGACCACCTGGTTGACAAGGCGTTTGCCCTACTTTTCATATCTCCATTCAGCCGTGCGCCCCGTCTTCCCCCGTCTTTTCGTAGCCAAACCACCGGCACTCTTTCTCCTTTGGGCGATTGTCGTGGATTAATGTAGCGGAACTGATCCCCGTTAAGTCCACCTGTCTTTGAACTTGAGTGAATAACCGTTGGCTCCGCTGCAAAAATGCTACCGCTCCAAAGGACCCAGTCCATCAAATACTTCTTTTGTACCGCGCGGACAGGATTTACCATCATCCAATAGTCCACGTCGCACGGTCCATGCATGCCTCTTGCAGATGTCTGAATAGGTTCCCCATGAAATACTCACATGTGATTATTATACTTGTAAATATCCTAGTTTGCGTGTAGTAACCCTGACGTACGTTTTCTTGTGAGTTTTTTTCTTCTGGTATTTATATCGTGAAGACGCATTTCTTTTTTTCATAATCAATATGAAGACTCGGCCTGCCACTTGGATGAACCACGACAAGGTGCAGTATAACAAGCACTCATCTCCCCATAACATTCCGATCCGAGTTCCTTGTGTTCGCCGCGCGCCCGAATTGTTTTTGTCACGACAGCGGTTTCGCGACCCTGAAGGTAGCCATCTCTGTGAACACATTTTTTTTTTCGCTCTGGGCGTAAAGAAACCGTGATACAGACACGTGAGAAAATTGTAACCTTGACTGCATACAATAAAAAATATATCGTTTTCATTCACCCTTTGCCAGACTGTAGTTAATTTTTCAAAGCAGATTATACAAAATAAGATTGCTCACAAAGTGGGTCGCATCTGTACAACGCAGAGGCCAGCGTGTCAATTGATGATCCTACGCCGAGAGGAATAATCAGTTGTGCATCAGATTAAAAATTTGTTCAATAGAAAAATCTTTTGAAATAATCATACAATAGCTTAAAAGCTGTAACCTGTCTGGCGAAATAATAATGTTGTGGAGGTTCAAGAGTACTCTCTAATCTGATGCAGCCACAAATTAAATTGATGATAGAAAATACCTTCGAAGTGGCTATGACTTATTGCGCCTAAAGAAGGAAGTCCTTGAGAAATAAGGTATAACACTAAGGAGGATAAGATGTACTGATTTATGTGACTCTTCACAAAGCAAGTTAGACAATAAGTATCAAGATTCTGATCAAAATAATAAGCTTCATGAGCATCATTAATATGTTTCTGACAGTCTTCTCATTCCCATTTTTGAACTGATAGTTATTGTATCTTGCATACTAATACGTTTCTCCCCGGCTTATAGATGAATGGCATGCTATTAGGTTGACAATTGCCATTCAAAAGGATTTCATGCCCTCCAATTTTTTTTTTTTAAATCCAGCAGATACATGCGATAAAATCACAAATAGCACTATTGCCAAAGCAATATGGACCTACACTCAGTGGAATATATTGATCAAAATTGTGGTGGTATTGAGCATTTCCTACCGTTAAAAAATCATGTCACCTCATCCAAGTCTGACAGTCATATTATGGGTAAATTAATTTTTTACCTTCTTTTGTGAAGATAAATCATGTTTTGTAGGTATTTGGGAGAGCACACACACACACACACACACACACACACACACACACACACACACACACATTAAGATAGACAGATCCTGCATAGAGACACAGACAGACACACAGACACCACCCCGTCCAACATTGTGATACAACTTTTGTCAGGCAGAAAGTATAAAAGAGCAGTTGCATTTTATGCTGGCACGAGTCTAATTAATGACTAATGAGTTATCCTGGGGCAATACATTTTTATTTCTTCTTCGATCATTTCCAAAAACAAGCTGATGTCAAATGTACAAAGGGGGAAAGGTGACAGCAAGCATTTTAACTTTGCCACATAATATCTTAAATGCATGCAATGTAACTACAGTAAAGGTTGGGTGCTAGTTTCAGAGAGAAAGAATGCTGAAATTTAATTTTTTTGTGTGTGTAAATATATATATATATATATTTTCATGTATACCCTTTTATTATTCTCATAAAAGCAGAGACTCATTTCATTCCCAACGTCTATATTTAAGTTTGAATGAAAACAAAAACGTAAAAGAGTCTGAATACTTCTAGTGTGTTAGCCGCTCTCCCGGTGAGCCAATGCCGAACGCTCGTGGGAATACCAACTTTGCTGGGTCATTGCACGTGCCGTCGCGGTTTGCGTATTGTGCAACATCGGCCAACCCTGCAAGCTGTTTACAACGGGGCTATCGAAAGTTGTGCCTCATGCGTGACGTCCAAATATGCCTACCAAGAATTGTTTGTGGTCACACCAGAAAAACTTCAACTAACAAAACTAACAAAAAATTTCCCCCTCTTATGAAATTTGAAATGTATTTTTTCCTATCTGCACAGAAGCTGCTTGTGCCATTCCAAATATGTGGCTGTAGTGGCCTTTGTGCAGAGGGACTCTGGGTATGCACAGTCTAGGCCAGTGGTTTTGAATACTGCCATGCTATTTTTGCCCTGCAGGTTGTGGGCAAAAGATCAAACAAAATTTCTATTACAAAGACAAACAAACAAGGTGTATGTAATCGTTGTTTGTCCGGCAGAAATATTGCCTTATTTGATATTGGCACTTAACAAACTGACAGAAAGGTCTAAAAATGTCACGCTACTTTGATTTCATGCAAAAAGAACCAATGGTTTTCAAGTTATAGGCAAGTAAAGGTTAACGCCCTTCTGCCAGAAACATTTGCTAGGCCCTGACAACGACGTAATGTCAAACTTTGTTTGGAATGCGTTATTGGGTCCTGACTCTTTCCATTTCATCAAGTGAAAACGATTCATCAAAATTATTGTTTTGTGTCCCAATTTATGTTCTTCTCTACTTGGTAACAAATAGACCAATTTTTATTGTACAAAAAAATCACAGAAGTATTGCAAGCACAATGTAGCCCAAAATCCATTCTTGCTTTTTATTTAACTCCTAATGTGCCGAAATCACAAAAATCTGCGCCAAATAATAAACATAAAGTCCAAACAGGTTTAAATCCTCTGGCATGTTAAGAGTTAAATGCTGATGTTTTCTGACATACCCTCATTTTTTAAATTTCAAATCGTATTATTCACATGACATCATTTTTCTATTATTTTCCCCATTATACAGATTACATCGAAAGGTCCCCAGCTGTGGAAACTGAAGAGATGAAACAGATGAAGTTTTGTCAACCTTTTCTCACCAAATCTCTGGACCCACATATCCTCTGGTATGCCATCTTTGTCATATATGCCACGCCCCTCACTTGGAAGTCCATTGTCTACATGCATTTCCACATTCTTTGCATAGTTGTGGATTACCCAAGCCTGATTTCTCTGTGAGTTTAACCTTTTCAGTTCCACACTCAGAATATCACATACAAAGTCAGGGGCATCTCAATTGAAAATTATTAATAATAATAATTATAATAATAATAATGATAATAATAATAATAATAATAATAATGATAATAATAATAATAATAATAATAATAATAATAATAATAATAATAATAATGATTTGGTGCTTAATATGGGTGTTTCTAAGCGAAGCGCACTGTTTTCTGTCTATGATTTAATACCAGGAATTAAATTAAGTTAAATACAAATACAGAAATTATATGGGAAACCTGAAGTTGTACAAAAAAATAGATATATATAAATGAGTGAATACTGAAAAATAGAGTTGGTGTGCACCCCCATTGACTGACCAACAACTGGGACATTCCAGAGAATGATTTATTAAAAAGGTAAGGTTTCAAGATGGTCGTAAACTGATGTACGGTAGTGGCTTGATGTATATGGGCAGGTAGAGAAATTCCAGGAGTAGAAGGGGCAATTACAGAAAAAGCACGAATGAAGGTCCAAAGGCTGAAGGTCGCAGTAATAGACCTAAGTTATTATTGTCATTATCATAGGTTCCCAGCCAACGTGAATATCAGAAAAACCTGGAAATGACTTGGCCTTTTCTGGGGGAAAGTCAGAGGAATTTGAGAAAAAGTCCCTGAAATTAGGAAAAATTTTGTTCATCCAGTGCGCCATCTTTCTCATTCTGTGTCCATTATAGTATGGACTAAAAATGAGGTGGAGAAAGAAATAGGTTAAGAAAAATAAGGTCAAATAGTTTATTTACTTGGATGAATCAGAACTTACATCTGTCAAATAGTGACCTTAAAATCTAGGAATCAGGGGGGAAAATCAGGAAATTTTGTTCCCAGGAAATGCTGGGAACCTTGAATACCTGTACTGGACTTATATTTGTCACAGAAATAATGTCAAACAGTGGTGTAGCTACAGGGGTGGTATGGAGCACATACCCCTCCCACAGAAAAAGGTCACTGCAGTACTGAATATGATACTTAGCATTTGTTAAGTAGGGTTCATGTGTATGTCAGTTGCTGTTACAACGTGCAAAGGCTTATTTGTTTTGGTGTATCAGACATTTGGTTTATCGAGCTGTAACAGCAAAGTTTGTGGAACTTTGCTACAGTGGTAGTCAGAGGGTTAATGCCTGTGTTTTGATTCAAGAATCTAGGGAAGGCGCGGGTTGAATTTAACTGGATCTTTTTACTTTGCCTCAACTTCCTTCAGGGAAATATTTACTGAAGTCTAAGTTAAAGCGTAAGTATAGTTTTGGTCGATCAAACAAAATTGTTTGTCAATCATTCACAAATTATTCATTGTCACCCCAAGACATCAGAAAACAAACATCAAACCTACTGAAAATTGTTTATAGTGACAAAGTAAGAAGTTTAAAATTAAAGGAGAGCATCAAGTGGTATGTACATTACCTATGGGAAATCTTGGGTCCCCCCCCCCCCCAAGATTTTACATTTTGAGTAATTTCTCAAAAAATGAAGAAGGTTTCAAGAGCGAGCAATTATCCGGGCATTTATAGATATAGGTGTATCTAAAAAATAAAATTGCAAAGAATTTCAATTTTTTACCATTTAGCAAACTATACTTGGCTATTAATTTAGAGGATATTTGTAAAAATGTAGAGCTCAAGAAAGATGACTCAGCACAAAGTTAACCAATATTATTGGTTTTAACTGATCTTCTGAAATACACCCTGGGGTGTGTTTTAAGCCAATTTTGCATGTAGACTCTAAAACATATATGAATAATAAAAATATAGATTACAAAAAAAAAGAAAAAAAGAAGAAAAATACATATATTTTCATATTCAGTAACCATAACATGCTGAATTTGTACTTATTTAGCATCAATCACAACATGTATGTCAAGGAGAGTTAGAAAAGTAATGATTGCTAATGATATTTTTTTTTTGTCTTCTATGGCACAGTGGTGCCCTCAAAGATTATATAGTTTTAGCTCACCTGAGCCAACAGCTCAAGTGAGCTATTGCAATCGCTTTTTGACCACTATCCACCATTTGTGTGTCATGTGTAAACTTTTCATTTCACATTCCATCTTTTCCTAAAAACGCATGATTGGATTTAGACAAAAATGGCAGGACTGAATACTTTTGGGGAGGGGATTCAAAGTTTCTAAATGTACACCTGACTCCTCTGTCTCCCAGGGGTATCTGCCCCCAAGGGCAAATCTGTTCTAGCATACAGAACCCAAACATCATTGTGGTAGGGATTGAATCTGAACTAAGCTGGAGGCACTAATTGGACTGATGAAGATGAAGCATCTAAAGATTTTTTTTCCAGTGTTGATTTCATTACCCATTTTCTGAAAAAACTGAGTTTATATCAATAGTGTAATAGTTTGCAAATGAAGATGCAAGTGTGCATTCTTTATGAAGTGAATATTTCATTTACTTATGTTCTACACATTCATGACGGTAGACTTTGATTATTGCTTTAGAAGTGATATATGTTTGGAGTTTGACATCAGTATTCTGTATAGATTCACACATATTAAGGGAATTTTTTTAAAGAAGTTATGTGTACTTTAAATTAGAAGGGATATTTTTCACCTCTTTTAGTTGTCTATGGTATAAAATGTTGACCATCTTATTTTTGCCTTCAAGTTAGTTGCATACATTTTTATTCAATAGTATTTCTTATCCATTGTGGAAATTGCTATTTCTGACTATTAACTGCATTCTATTTTTTTTTTTGGGGGGGGGGTAGGGGATTTTCTTTGCTTTGTGAAGGATTTGTATTGGCCAGATTGCGTTGTTGCATTTAACTATATCATTGAATTGTAAATATTCTCAAATATAATATATATTCAATTACAAGAAAACAATTATTGCAATCATTAATAATAGGAGGCATATCACTTTTGATGTTATGTTTGTATATAAAGTGAATGCTCCAATTTCATCAATCATCTTTTCTTGTATAATCGATCTCAAAGACATGTATGCGTGTGTGTGTGGGTGTGTGTGTTGTAGTGTGAATGAGTGTATGTCTGTCTGTCTGTCTGTGCCATGCATTGTGTTTGTGTTTGTGTCATGTTTGAAGGGAGGGGGTATATAAACTCACAGTAAAATCAGCCCTGAACATATTTTTCATAACTCCAAACTTGTCCATATTGTGTTGTAATAATTCACCTCTTAATTTGCATCAGATACATTGGGATTACTTTTCTCAAACAATCATCTAATGCTTAAGAGAAAGTGAGTTGAGAAAATACTAGACAGAGTGACTTGTTAAGTGAACTGTATGTCGTTTAATCTATATAATCTTAACAGTGTTAAAATAAAGTAAATTAATACTAGGATTTAGCTGAATATTGTTTAGAAATACAATATTAACACAGTTAGATTTAACCCTTTATGTTATACGTCCCAGTATATCATAAAACTGTCTCGTCTGTTATTATCTTCTTCATTCTCGATTCATCTCATTTCATTTTCATTTATTCACTATATAGAATAACGTTTCACATTACACATTCAAATGTAAAGTAATATGTAATCATTAGAATAGAAAAGTCAATACACAGATGAAATTTTATGGTCGGATATCTCCCCATGCAAGGAAGCTTGTAAACAAGCTTACCTATAGCTAGGCGCCTTTTTGATTACAAGAACCTTGTCACACTGATTTCTAACAAGGAATTATTTGAAATTAACCCTGTTCAAATGATTGTGTGAAAATTACCCGATCTGTTTACTCACGTGTATATGAACTACATCAGCTACAATTGTTTAAGATGTTACAAACAATTTTGGAAAATTATACACAAAGTTGTGCAATTTTTACACAACCATTGTAACAGTGTATAAGAACAATATATTAAACAAACACATTATTCAAGAAACGTTGAAAGCCGCTCTATGAGAAGACGTCATATCTAAATGGAATCTGATTATCCCATTCGAGATTAAGTTCTTCTTCCCAGCCTACAATTGCTATCTTCATGTGATTGGGAGGGCAAACTTCCACACACGTTCTTGACGTGTGTGCACGTACTACACGACGTGAGTTATTCCAAATTTAGATACTATAAATGTTGTACATGAATCTTTCACAAAGTATGTGTTTTTTTTCTTTCAATAATTTTACATTTTTTTTTTACCGTTCTGTCAGCTGTTGGAAGTAAAAGCGCTCTGAACTTTCTTTTACGGGCGGTCATCCGTGTGTATGACACAATCGGAAATCCTTTTTTTTCTCGTCGTCCACGTTTTCAAACAATGACGTTATTGGAATTTTGAACTAACTATTGCTTAAGCTAAACAGTCGTATTATAATTCTTCCAAGGCTCCGTAAACGTACTTATCAATATATTTTTTTTGTCATTATACTCATCGTCGAAAAATTATCGTGTTCTAAGTATTTCAAGTATATTTTGAAGAAACAAAACAAATAAGAAGAGAAAAAATAGAAGAAAACAACCACATACAACCAATACA